>JAUMHC010012741.1:0-33979 GCA_032359785.1 Heteromormyrus szaboi | reverse complement strand
CTGTACACGAGCCTGTAGCAAAGCAGGCCAGTGATCTGTACATGAGCCTGTAGCAAAGCAGGCCAGTGATCTGTACATGAGCCTGTAGCAAAGCAGGCCAGTGATCTGTACACGAGCCTGTAGCAAAGCAGGCCTTTAAATGTTTTCTTCTGACTCCATCTCCAGCTGGTGAATGCATACTGGTGGAATGCTTAAGAAATATATCATATAAGAAATTTCATAGGGAGACTTGCCGGGTACTACTAAAATAAAAAACACAAGAAAACCACACCATGTCTGCACCCCCAGCATCGCCCAACACTTCACCTTGTCCTGCTCCAGCTGCTCGATGAGGTTCTTGGCATCGCGCAGCTGCGTGATGAGCCGGGTCTTCTCAGTCGTGTGCAGCTCCTGACAGCAAATACATGGGTGAGAAAGGAGCACGGCGAGGTGCCACAGGTCTCCCTTTCTGCCAGCCTGCTCACCTTCATCTTCTCCAGCTCCTGCAACCTCTCTTGCAGCTGCTGCTGCAGCGCTTCATTTTCACTGCCCAGCTGCGTGCTGCGCTCCTTCTGACTGCGCAACAGCTCCTTGCACTTCTGCAGCAGGTTCTCCTGCCTGCGTATACGTTGCTGCAGCGCCTCCACCGGGACATTGCCGCCACCTGCTGGGAGAAGAGGGCACTGGAGTTGACAGACCGTACTGATTTCCTTGGCACATGAAGCCGTGAGATGTGCTGAGGTGGACAGAAGGTCTATGGGAAGCGACATCCTCCCAGTGTTCAGCTCCCTAAACCAGGGTAGCTGAGGTGAGAAAGCCTCAGTGGCTAGGAAGCGGCCTGCAGTGCATTGTGGGTTCACACACGTGTGAAGGAAAATATTGAAGTGCTTAAGAACCCTGTTCCTCATCATGATGGAGAGCCACATGCTCAACATCACCATTAGATAGCAGCTCCACACTTGTCTCTTCAATTATTTTCTCTACTCCGTCTACTTTATATATACAGCACAAGGTCACTCACAGGTATGTAGTACAAGGAGATGCCCCAACATGGTAACATTAACCAATGACATGTGACCTACCCTCATTCGAGCATGAGCTTTCAGGTGAACTGGACTCCTGTGAGCCCTCAGGCTGTGCTCCGTCACCTTCAGGAGACACCCCCTCCACCGGGATGCCTTGCATACGCTTCTTCATCAGAGCAACCTGTGGAAGGAAATGTCCTTCATAGTCAGTCGACCATAAGGAAGAAGACTATAATTGTGATTAAAGTCCCCAAAGGGTCCCACCACATACCTGGGTCTGCAACACAGTGATCAGCTGGTCCTTTTCCTCCAAAGCAGCATCAAACTCCTCCTGCAGATGTTTTTTGGCCTGCTGGTCCATCTGCAGTTCCTGGTAACCAAACACAGACCATGTAACAATTGACTGGTCAATCCATTCAACATGGAAACCACTTACAAGCCTAGTTCACTGCGATACCGCCCACATTGGCTCTTTTAACCAATTTAGTGGATCCACAGCTCGAGTGGTAACCATTAAAAAAGCAGACACTTGGCACAGAGGGAGCAGACACGCCGTCACCGAGCAAGTGAACTGAAGGAACCAAGCAGGCAGAAACACTAACCTCTCTCAGCTCGCCAATTCTGCGCAAAGCCTTGTCTTGACTTAGACTCAGAATAACCTGGAAATAAGACAAGATGTTATTCATAATTACAAGAATACTATAATTTATACTATATATAAAATATTTTAATGTCTTTCTTAAGGTTTGACATCTCAGCATGAGCTTAAACCTGCTGCACTACATTATATCAGTTAGCTCAATGTCAGGCACCCATTCTATCATCCTGTACCATAATCTCCATGCTGAGCTGACTACAATTCTGCTAACGGGCCAGACTCTCATACTAGAGAACAGAGCAGTTACCTGAGTCTTCTCCTTATCCCTCTGAACCGTACGGTAAGCAGTGACCAGCTGAAAAGGACAGAACACATGATGATGTACCAGTCCTTCGTGCGAGCCCAGTGATGGAGAGGACAGGGAATCCCAGTACAGTACGGGGTCACCCTGGACACGCTCTCCTGCTCACCTCGGAGTACTTCCCCCTGTAGTTAGCCAGGCTCCTCTCCACCCGGTGCAGGCGATGAAGCAGCTGTTCTTTGGACAAGGTGTCAGAATTGCCTGGCATGTCCTCCGCCTCGCTCTCAATGTCAGACGGGGGGTCGTAGGAGGGAGCGACACTCAGAGACTCGCTCTCGAGCCGCGTGAGCGACTCGCGGGACGGGCTCCGCACGAGGCTCTCACGCGAGGGGGTGCGCGTTAGCCCGTCAGCTTTGCCGGGGGAGCGGAAGAGGGACTCCATGGAAGACACCCTCAGCTGCAGCTTCTGCGCCAGCGACTGCGACTCCTGCTTCTGCACAGTCGGGAGGGGTGGGGATGTTACACTGAGGGAAAACACTGTTCACTTCCCGGGGGGGCGAAGTTTGAGGGCTAACAAATCCCCTTTATTGAGTACATGAATTATAACAGTGTTACATTAACATCCGTAAGTGACATCATGCACACTTACAGTTATGAGATGCTATGACACAAACCACACAATTCATATCAATCAAAACCATACATAATTCATATACTTTATACATGTATTTACATACACATATACACACACACACACACACACACATATACACACACACACACATACATATATATATATATATATATAAACACACACACACCATGTCTGTCTACACACATGATCACCAGTGCTTTTCCTGTCTGATATACTGCCCTAGGAAACATGGGTTGGCCATCGGGCGACTTGGAGGGCATCTTCATGCATGCAGAGTTGGAGGTCTGGATTGCACTTCCGCGCTGCGTGTGCAGCCTGCGTGTTGCCTGGGTTCCTCCTAGCCAATCTAGCTTCCTTCCGCAGTCCAAAGACAAGCAGTTAGGCTAAACGGCTTTTCTAAACTACCTGGAGTGCAAGCCCTGTAATGGCCGTGTATATTATTATACTGTAAATTAATTTTGTTGATTATATTATGGCTTAACATAAGAACTTGACTTAACATTAAACAGTGAGGTATTAAGCACTAAAGCCTTTTCCCACACTCAAAATCTCATGTTTATGAAGCCATTTGTTTATTCACTACACCACCTAAAGTGCTAGAGATGAAAGCAGTGATGCTGGAATCGCAGTGGCTCATGGATGTAGCGGGAGGGTGAACGCAGTGTGTATCTCTGGGGGGTAGGACTCTGTGCCCCGAGAAGGACTGACTGACTGCTCTCTGACTGCTCTCTGTTTTTCAAATGCACATTACTTTTGGGCAAAAGCATCCACTTCATGTAATGTAACAGTACTTCCCAGTACTGACTAGGTACAATCCTGTCGAAATAGCAACCCTCTGAGATCCACTGCTACAAGCTGAACCAAGCTGCCCGGGATGCGGGCGTGAGGGCTGGGGGCTCACCTGTGGTGAGGGGCTGTCGTCTCCATTCACGCTGCCTCTGGGTGGCGTAGTCTCACCTCCCCCCTTGCTGGTGTTCTGTGGAGTGACGGAGGCGGTGAGCACATAACCGGGAAGCCACACTCCTGGCTATTAGTTTCCTCAGCCACACCCGGCATGGCCGAATTAGAGGCTATGTTAACCAGGCTAGGACCTGAAGGAGTGACAAGTTCGGGAACCACCCGGCACATCCATGCAGGGGTGGGGGGGCAGGGCAGTGGAGGTTAAATTCTATACAAATACTACAGGTGCAACACAGCAATAGGGCAAAAAGGCGCACGCACACACACACACACACACTCACACTCACACACACAAAGCCGAACCAGTTAGTACGAGGGCTTCCTGGAGGCTAAGCAGTGCATTCCACACCCTGTGCCATCAACCCTCTGCATTTTACATGCTCCCTCCTAAATACCACATTTTTGTTAAGCTGGACAAACCATTTTCTGGCCTCCATGGTCTCATTCTTGTTATCTACACCTTGAACATGATAGTACACAACAATGCCACATTCACAATGGCCAATCAGAGACACTATTATACTCAGTGGCCAATCAGACGCAGTTTCTGGAAAAGCCAGCGACTGCTGCAGCTGCAACAGGATCCTAATGCTAAATCTCAGATGGGGAAGATCCATCTAGCACCGAACGCAATCTGTAAACCAAGCCGTTTACATCTGATCTCTGTTCTGCCGAAATATGCCCCTCTAATTCACTGCTCATTTATGTTCATTGGATATCTGGCTAAAAGCAGTCTACTAAATCTACATAATACGATAAACAGAAAATACTGGTTGAAAGTGCCCAAACTCAGTAGCAACAACAAAATAAGCATCTATATATGTGATAACTGGAAGAACTCAGCATTTTATAATACAATATTCACACTACTCTGAGCCAGCAATTATACAGAAAAAAGCTTCAGTGACATGAAATTTAAGGGAAATTTCAACCTGAATTTATGCTCAGCTAAAGAACACTAGACAGAGCAAAAGAAGGGAGGCTGCAAACTCTGCAGAATCATGACACAAGAGGGAAGAGTGGGGTTAAGGGAGAGTCACCGCTAACGGAGGAAATGTAGCATGGGGGCAGGATCCTCGCACATGGAGAATGAACTGCCTGAGGGAGCAGGGTCACTGTGCACAAAGGAAGAGAGGGGAGGGGGCCACTGTACAGAGAAGTGGAGGGAGGGCCGTTCACTGGCAGGTGCAGGGTCATCCTAGTGCTGCGAATTCCTGTATCTCCGTATCCGGCGAAAGGAGTGCAGCCGCGGGCATGACAGCAGCCTGACGCTGGTGTTTCACTGGCGAGCTGCTATTTACCAGCAATTAAAACAACAGAATAAAAAGTCAAACACTAAAATTAAAACCAGTTTAAAATGGACAAGCATGTCAGTCTTTCCTCCTGAGCAGAACCAAGTGCAGGAGTCACATCAGCTCCTCTCCCAGAACAACTCAGTCTGCGGCCTTCATTCCGTCTTGTAAGTATACAGACACATAAATGACTAATACAGAGCACACTGCAGTTCGCCGTCATTCTGCAGTGTGCGAGTGTGTGACCCAAGCTGGACTGTCACCCTGACTACTGTGTCCCAGCCTTGTGTTCTATGCTGCCTGGTATAGACATCAAGTTCACCATGACCCTATACTGGATAAATCAGTTTGAAGATGGATGGATGTAACATGATGGAGTATAACCTGACAATTTCATGTATGATAACAAAACAAACAAAAAAATTCACAAAACTAACCAAAACAGATCACAAAAGCAGCAGGGCCATGAGACAAACTACAAAGTACGCACCAGGAGTCTGAGCAAGCCTTCGCCAACTTCCCTGAATTAAAAACAAAAAAAAAACAAAACAAAAAGAACGTGCAGGTCTGGAGCTGATCCACCAAAAGGAGAGGGCAGGTCAAAGGGTCACCTAGACACATAGACAATATTTAATGCAGGACCAACAGGAGTGAAAACTCAGCCAGCTTAAAGGCGATTAACACACCTACACACACATACAAACAAAAATCCAGGGTTAGGTGCAGGGTTAGAGGAGAGATGCCTTTGAGGAACTGAGAGACAGTTTTGCAAGCAGGTCATTGGTTCTATGCAGGCCAGCTCCTACCCACTCAAGGCATCGTTAGAGGAAGGGGAGGCTGGGGGGACTGGGCCTGGGGGGGCAGGAGCAAGGGCTTTAGGACAGGACTCACCGCAGCGACCACCTCAGCGGCTGTGGGTCGTTTGGAATGGTCCAGAGCAAAGATAGTGTACTCAGAGAGAAAGGCCGGCTCAGCTATCATCCCGGCCAGCAGCTGACCCCCACCAATGAGATTGGAGGGATGGCAGTGGTTGGACGGGGGGGAAGACAGAGAGCATGAGAAGAGAGAGTGAGATGGCCTGCATCTACTGGAAATGACCGTCGCAGTACGGTGCCAGACCCCCTTCGCAGGGAGGAGAGAGAGAGGCCCAGCTAGCAGATTCATGGAGCCGCGCGGCACATGCCCGCAGGAGCGACCTGGTCAGCTGGCACCGGCCGTCTGCCAGGCCTCTGTGGCCCCAGCGATTCAAAGGGCGCAGCGTAAGCATCTGACAGAGACAGATCTCACAAGGACGTACACGGAAAGCTCAGAAACAAAGGCTGCATGGAGGCAAAAAAAAAAAAAAACACTGAAAGATGACTTAAATGTTTATCAAAGAGTTTATCAAAGATTGATGTACTTTTGATTTAAAAAATGAAATGATTCTTGGTTTGGCCTACAATTCTGTATTGGCTTTCCTATGCCAAGACTGGGACTGGGATCTGTCCATCCAGATACTATTCCTGGGATTCATCTCACTGGTTCTGAACTTTGAATAATATGGCACAGAGTCCAGATATCTGAGAATCTCTGACCCTTATAATCATGGGGTTTTCCCCAAACTCCAGACCACGGGCATTATTAAATGTTTTATGGTCTACCACAATCACGTCGCCTACCATTTCAATGTCTAAAAATAAGCTCAGACCCCAATCCAGTGTACTGACTAGCTATGAGAATGACAGCTAACCAACAGTCACATGACAAGGTCTTAATGAAGCTGGGTCACATGACCGCAAGGATCTACCAAAGGCTAGGTTTCAGTGCACTAATGCAGCAGACATACAACACTGTTCTCTAGCAGCTGAGGAATGCAGTGTTTTCCCCCCTCAGAGCCACACCTACATCCAGATTAATGACACCAGCTGGATTTCCTTGCTATGTTTGATGCTGGTCCTCCACCTGGGACACAGGTGCTTTATGAATGTTGAGAATGTTCCATTTGCATGTGTGATAATCCCACACAGTCCATGCACACATGGAGAAATTGACAACGGGAACATTTTACCACTTCAGATACATCACCTTTCCCACTCCTAACAGCCCTGAGAAAGCACCCTATATTAAGCATTAACACTTTCAATCATGAATCTACGTGAACATGGTTATAGTGATCAATCACTTGCATGTCTCAAAAAGCTTGAGACAGAATCATTCCTGTACTAATGCTGTTTAAATAATTCACTTATAGTAATCAAGTAGTCCACTTAGTGTTCATTTAAACATGACAACATATGGAAAAAAGTAAAACTGCGGTAATTAAAAAAAAAACTCTCTACTTTGATTGCCCTACTTTGCCTTGTAACCCGTCTGCTTCCGGCAAGCTGCCTGAGGCTTATGCTGCATACACAGAAAACAAGACAGGAAGTCATTTTCTCTCAATGACAGCACTGTATTTTGAAATAGCCAATAAAATTAGGTAAGTTTGATGTTGTCATATTCATGTAATACTTATACAAATTAGATGGTAATCTGCCCGAGACATAAAGAAGAAATGTTATAATTGTCTGCTTATAGTGATCAATTTCACCCAGACACATGTGATCACTATAAATGGTTTCCAATGTATTTATTATGGACTTACATGGCTCAGTCAGGAATCACCACCCCAAGTTCATGCTTTAGGCCTTAAACAGCTGAGTTATCATTGCATGGCCTTGCATAACTACATTTTGGATTTTTACTCAAACCCACCAAGCTAATTTACCCAAGCTTATCCTAGTGATAAAGAAACAGGAATCCCAAGGTAAACAACATGATGACGTGTGGCCATTTCAGGAGGGTGACCCTGCTCTGGGCCCATTCCCTCATGGTGAAGCCATCATCCCTATTTGCTGTTCCAAACCTCTGTTTGGTGTTTGCAGTCTCAGGTCTCCCACACAGTCACGAAAACACACAGCATTTGATTCTTTTTATTATGTTGCCATAGTTGGGACATTCTCACAAACATGAGATTTTTTTGTAGAAACAAAAAGTTAACTTTCTCAGTATAACCCATAAATGCAAGACACCCTGTCTCATATCTTTTTTCTTCTCTTCTGGCTCCAAGATAAGAGCTTATCTTGACCCAGCTTGACTGCCTGCAGCACTGCTTGCATAACAGACGCACTGACACACTGACAATCAGTTATGTCTCTGGATCACTAGATCATGACCACAGATTCCCCAGCTGCTGTCACCTAAAAGCAAAAGCCCCCCTCCCGCATTTTAAAACATATCATATGCAAAGATCTTTTATTTTGACTGTTCACAATATCATTTATTCGTATGTAAATAGAAAAACAGAAACACCTTTGTTACCCATCTAGTTTACAGACACTATTTTCAAAAACTGCCACTCAATCACCACCCCATATCAAGAAAGCATTTTGCCTTTCAGTTGTGAAATTTACCATAAATTACTATAGCGTGTTTTATTACGGCCCCGTAAAACATGGACTCATTGGATATATGCCCATAATTAATTTGCATTTCTAGTCTTTTAGAATTATCACCCTGAACTTAATCTCTTGCTAAATGAAACCGGTTCTCCTCCAGGATCTGGTGCCATTACTTTTGTCCCCCATGGCAAAAAGCTCTTAGCTCCTCTTTCTGAACAGCCCCTAGCATGGGTTGAGTTTCCCTTTCAGAAGGCCACGGAATAAAATCATCTTTTAAATAGCCTTGGGGGTCTGTCATTTGGGTGCTGGCTAAGTCAGGTATAATACCGACTTTTCTCAAAAGTGAGTCCCAGCACACCACTCTGGCAGAGACCAAATCTGTGTGGTCGGAAGAGATTGTGGATCTCTGAGCATGATTTCGACTAATGAGCACTGAAACTGTGGGTCTGTAGCTGGCCTCTCACTTCACCACACCTTCAAAAGCTTCCTCCATTTCATGAGATGACCTGATCTTCATGGCATTTGATTCAAAATGGACTCAATAGGGCTCCTGGGAAGGTTCTGCAAATCTTTTTTATTTCTGTCATATCTCTTTGCCTCCTAACACCTTCATTTGGATGTTCCACAGTTGCTTAGTCTTCATAAGGGTGACGGATCTGCTGGTTCAGTAGCATTTGTGTTCCACTCATACATTTGAGCACAGATGTATTTCAAAACAAGTGGATCCTTTTTCATTAATCAGGGCTACACCAGTTCCAATTCAAGTTGCTAATATCACTGGAGTGCATACCAGATATTCAGCCAATTATTATTGACATTCTAAAAACACCTATACAAGTGGAAAAGTAAGCCCACTGAACACATAATGCAGCAATACGAGGAAGAACTTTACACCAAGGGGTGATAAAATACGCTCCCAAGTAAGTCACCAGTTCCTTGTAAACCATTAAACGGGGTCTGCCAAAATCAGCACTGGAAAGTTAAGGGATTCACTGCCTGACTGGGCCAGGAGCAAACATCTCCAAAGAGGAAATAACTGATAAATAATTTTGTATTTCCTGCTAATGAAGAATCTCCACAATAACAAACCACTGAACTTATTTAAATAACCAGTATAAATATGAAACTCAAAGGGATATACAGTAATACAAGCAGGTTTTTCCAGCACACTTATAGCACAGTGGGACAGTGTTTATGACAGAGGAAGACTTCCATATCCCCTGAGTAGGTCCTGATCAGAGTGTTAAGGGGCAGTAATCAACAGCTGCTGTTTTGTTCTCACAATGCTCAGCACAAACATCCACCTCCCAGCTGAGTCTCTCCATCGTAGGTCGATGGGCATAGAACAGCAACGCCATCCACCGCAGCACTCAAAGCATCCACAACTCAACCGATCACAAACAGCTCTACCTACTACACTAGCTTTCCTGCCATAATTACTATCCCATTATAAGAGAAATACAACGTGAATCAGGCGACACTGTAAAAGCTTAAGATGTGCAGAACCTCAAAGATACATTTCCATGAGTAACTGCTGCCAGATTTCTGGGCCCAGTTATACATTACATCTCTTCTCATGCTTCCCCTTGAGCCGCTTCCCAGATCTTCACACCCCCCTTCCCCAGTGAAGGGGCAGCAATCCATTAAAAGACTTCCTCGATCACATTTCTAATGGGCAGGAAGCTGTAAAATCCACAGTACCAGGGAACACAATCTGTGATCAGGAAAAATATGATGCTTCAGTTATATCCCGGATGAAAAAGAAAAAAAAATGTCTGATCAGCACCCCCAGTAAGACCATGGCTGTAAGCTGACTGACTCCATTGAACAGTGAACTCAGGCTTGAAAAAGTACATTTAAAAAGGAATGCAAGGTTCAAATCATTCAGTCTCACCTCTCGGTCAGTGGGCACAGGAGGGCTGTCATCTTGTAGCAGGGAGGCAGCACGAGCACGCGGGTCCCGGGGGCTCACCTGCAAAGAACACTTTCACATCACTAATCAGTTAAACCTGCCAAACACCACTAGGGAGCTGCTGGAAAGACCTCTATCACAGTAATACTGCTTCCACATCAAGACCACCATCACATCCCAAAAGACTGCAAATCATCAAGCATGCAATTTCCACCTAGTAATTTGAACACTAGATCAGGTGAAATGCTCTGTAAATGACTGATGTATGGTGTGAATAAGGACACACATGCACAGCCTGGAGGCTGCTTGTTAAAGTCCCAAGTGTACAAGGTTGTTCTATTCTTAATTTTATTTGGAGGCATGAGGCATGTTTTACCCTTTTATTTATGGTGGCATGTAAATTACTGCAAAAAATATCTTTGATAAACACTGCAACTCCAAAGCCACAAGCATACACAATGACTCTTTTTACACCCCCCCATCCCTTAAACCCCCTCCCAGCTGGGAAGAGACGCCAGAGCATTCAGACCAGCTCTACTCGATTTAGCAACAGCTTCTTTTTCATGCAGTCACACTCATAACTTGTGAACAACCCCAGCACTCCAGTCTGAAATTGGTCTACATTCTACAATCTACACTGGTCAATTTATGCATCAGTTACAAATAAATTGAATAATTACCTTACAATGTTCTTCATGCACTTCTTTACCATTGTTCATTCAGTGTAAGCTGTTTACAGGTACCTTTCTAAGCTAAGAGAATGTACAATCAAAGCCACTGTACAGCCCTACTTGAAAGTTGCACTATGCACTGCTATTTATTTATTTATTTATTACTGTCCTGGGTGTCCAACTTGTCATATTATTTGTAAAGCCGTTTTTAAAGTCTCGGGAAAACATTATTTCGTTTCACTGAATTCCTGCACATTTTTAAACGACAATTAAGTTTGATTTAACTACACCCAGTACACCTAGCAGTATGGCGAAAAGATCACACCAAACTCTACCCGTACAGCTTAAGTACATTTTCACGTTTGTGAGGCAGGTGCTGTAACAATTTGACTTTTAAAAATCCTTTAACCATTTTTTAATCCACCCTAAGATTGAGGTCTCTTTTGGTGCCTTGAGTTCGGATCTCCACAACAATACGACACTCAAATTGCAAACTGGGACCTCACTTGAACTATTCTAGCGACAAAACGAGTAACTAGTAAACAAGCCTAACATTTCAAATGTCCAAAACCTGAAGTGGAAAGTGGATTCATTATCTAGCAGTGAACAGGGTAATGATACAATTGCCAAAATGATAACCTTGAGTTGAATGACATCACTACGTGTGAGCTTAGACCCGTGCCAAAGAAAGTGAAACAGGTGCGTGACTTCGGTGCGGTTGGCGAGACGCATCACAAGATAAAACGACTGCCACGGTGAGGGACAGAGGAGAGGATAGGGAACCGAGAAAGAAGCTTGGACGGTAACCAGGACACTGGAATGGACAGCGAACCGGGACAGTGGAGGGGACAACGCACCGGGACAGCTTTACTAAAGCTGTAAAACTCGGCTGAGCCGCTCCACCGACCTGGGCCTGCTGCTGGACCTGCTGTTGAGGTTGGGCATTCCTCTGGGGTGACTGCTCCTCGTTTATTTTTTGCTTCAGTTTCTTGAACATGTTCCCACGCCGCTGCTGTCAAACGCAGGAGAAGTGAGCTTTCCGTACGTCGTTGACTTTAACCGAGTCGGCGTCTTGTCTTTCTGGTTGTCGCTTCTCATCTCCCCGCAGGTGAACAAAAGATACTGCGCAGACGCGGCCGACGTGGAGCAAATCGAACGGAGAGCTACGGCAGGAGGAGAGGGACAAATCGAGCGTTTGCTACAGCCTGCGGCAATAAAACTCTTTTGTTATTGGTCCTCATAAGGGAAAGTGATGAAAAGCCAAATCACTACATCGCCCAAATCAGAACAAGTCATGTTTCCATTATTAGTCGATAAACCTATCAGTCAATGAGCACTATGAGGCGTAATAGTTTAGTGAGATTTGTTTTTATGTGTTTCAGTCAAACTCTGAAACGCCCTGTCTTGGTCCTGGGACATCCCTGATGTTTTATTGCAGGCTGTCAATGCATGTGACTAGAACACGTGACATGACCACAATATGAAATACATCCATACATCCATCTTGTAACTTTTCTTCCATAGCAGGGTTGTGGAATGCCGGGAGTCTAAATCAGGCAGCTTTGATCGAGCTCAAGGCGGGAACATCCTGGCCAAGATGCCAGTTCATGGATTTTATATGCTCACGTGCACAATTGCACTGTCTAGTAACTGTAGATTTTTCAGTTGTCAAAATGATTTAGGACTGAAAGAGCTGGAGGTGGAGTGGTGGAAGTGAGGAGTGCTACGCACTGATCTATTGTGTTTAAAAATCAAACAGATGAAGTACAGAAATGCTGCATCCATTAACAGGTACGAGTTAGAATTATACATTTATAAATGGCATTATTTAATCAAAAACATATTTGATTAATTTTGTACACAGTAAAAAAGTGATTCATCTTTCAGTTAAATTAGGAGGTATGAACCATTAAAATCTATATAATGCAATTGATACTACTGGATGATGATAATAATCATTATTATTTTATAATAAGTATTATCATAATCAGAGGGGTCAAATTATAGTGATATTTTCTAATTTTTCAGTACAAATACACCTCCAAAATTATGCTTTATGTTTATGTATCTCTATCGTGTTTGCTTCCAACATGATGTACACTCGTTGATCATGCCCCAATTAGTTAATAATTAGTTTGATTGGATTAATTAAATATGGGATTGAACAAAAACCAACATACAACAGGGGTCTCCTCACACGATGACTTGCTGAATGAGTTGCTTAAGAACAGCTTAAATCAAACCAGAAGGTGACTGTATTCTGTATTCTGCCTGCTAAACTCCTATAAGAGAGTAAATTACATAGTGCTAGGCGTAAATTCTGTATTTGTAAATTGTGTATTTTGACAGCTGTAAACCTCTCGAATAAAAAATGACTTAACGCTCGTAAACTCAACAGGGAATGACATTGGGCGAGCTGTAAACTTCTGAAACAGGAAGTGACATTCACTCGTTGTAAACTTTTCGAACAGGAAATGACTACGCTATTTGTAAAGTTTTTAAGCTAGCAGTGACTTTGTGCTGAAGCATGGCTCTTTCCTGTTTGTCATTAACTATATAACATCGGCAATAGGCAAAATGCATGACCTTTTCAAAAATATTTATCATTCAATTAATAATAATAATAATAATAATAATAATAAACTAGCAGTACAGGATAGATGGCTAATAATCAGTACTTTGTTTCTGTGTAACAGACTAGAATGGAAATAATTACTAATGTTGCACTCACAAACGTGAAATTATTAAAATATATATAATAAATTTTGTGCATTATTGTTTTGTTTAAATGGATACATATCCCAAGCAGTAAGAAAATGTAATACAAGTAATTATAGAATTATGGCAGTAATTCCAGTAAATTTAGTAAGAAAGAATTAATTAAAGGGATGGGTACTGCTGTTGTAAGTCAAGTCAAACTTCATTATTGCAAAATGTGTAAGTATACAGTGAAACAAAATAGCACTTAAAATGGTTTTGCATAGAACATGAAAAATATGCTGTACATACGGCAACACTATTTCCTGCTTATTATTCTTATTTATTTATTATCTCCTTTTTACATTTACAGAAAAGTAAACGAAAAGCAACGATAGTAGTTTAATTCCGATAATAAATTTCATTTAATTTGTGATTTCATTAGTAGCCAAATGAAATTAGACATGAATATGTCATCCAAGACAAGTTTTAGTGTGTTTTTCATAGTTATATTCCCGAATAAATCTGAATATATGCTTTCCAGAAGTATCACACATACATTACCGAACCGAAACCATTAGACTGCGCTCGTGTCCTCTTTGTCTTTTATTAAACGCATACTAGACAAAGTAAGCTGTGATTGGTGTCAGTGCGGCGAAAGGTGTTATTGAACCAATAGGGGTGGTCCGCGTTGAGGGCTCGCTGAAAGCAGCAACCGCGAAGAGACATCCGGGTACTGGAGCGTCACTGTGTCACTCCGAGGATCAGTGGGGAGAAGACGGGCACGGTGACTGTGGCGGCGTAGTCGGAAAGCACCTTGGTCCAACAACTGTACTTTGACTGCGAAGGAAACAACCGCAGCCGCCTATCGTCAGGAGGGATTAAAGGCAGACAGGGTGAAGGCAATTGGTAGTGGGAAGTGAAGGCGGCACTTAAGTAAAGGAGTGCCGAGGGCGGTGTCCGTTCTCGCTGTCACACTGGAAACGGACGTTAAGCCGAGCCCGTCCGAAAGGCCGGCCGTCCGTCCCCGCTCGGAGGGAGCGACCCCAGTCGGATTCAGGAACAGGTGAGACCCGCGATACTGGCGAGGGACGGTAGCAGCTAGTTTCTAGTTTCTGGAACCATTGGCCCCAATGGCAAAAGTGCAAGGATCCGGCCCTGGGCTTCCCGACCCCCGTCCGTGAGGGATAAAGTGCTTCACCGGGAGGCGCTCTTACTTCAGCCCAAAGAAAACGGGTCAACTGCTTTCAGGAGAAATTAGGCGTTGCGGGTTGTCTCCGGGAGAATCCGCTGTCCGTGTACCGGTGGTCAGCTGGACAGTCCAAAAAGATCCTGTGACCACTCTATAGGAGAATGGGTGTAAATGTCCTACTGGTTTAGAAGGTACGCGTCTTAACCAGACTTAACCAAGCTCGCAACCTTTATCTGGTTTGGAAAGATTAACCACAATTTGCGTCTTAACCAGACCGCTAACCATGATGTTGGTTTCCTGTTCATGGTGACACTTGCTTTTGATGTGTGCAAGTCAGATTTGTGGATATCAGTTAATCTGATTGCCAGAACTGTCAGTAATAAACAGGTTTGTTGATTTAATTGATTACTTGTGTTTGGAATTGAGTATATTTTGTACATTTCTTTAGAGGCTGCATGTTAACGTGGGCTGCAGTCAACACACTTGCTCTACTATTGCCGCAAAGTATAATTATACGAGTAGTAATATCAGCTAGTGAAGATAGTTAACTGTGTATTTAATGTATAAGCATTTTTAAATTATTTTTTCCTGCATCTTTTTATTGTTTAATATTCATTTCTGTGTCTGTATTTTAATAAGTAGTATAATTTATTAAGTAGACATTTTCCATCCATCTGTTAACCTCTAATCCTGAGCCGGGTTGTCATTTGGCCTGGAATCTGTACCAGGCAGCATAGGCCGAGGTACACCTTGAATGAGATGCCAGTTTAGAAGTTATGTGTTTCTGAAATAAAGAATCTTTCTTCTCAGATTCACCTTTCATGTTCCAGTTCTTAAAAAATGTTACATAAAACTTTTTGGGTGAAAATGTATAATATTTGGAGAAACAATTTTAAAAATGGATGTTTCCCTTGCACTGTTAAGTGCTGCTTGGGCTGTGGTTTTTATTGATGATCTGCTGAATGTTCCCCCCCCCCCCCATTAAAGATGCATCAGTCTGCAGTTGAGCACTTTAACTCTGCTTGTGTAGCTGTTTCTCTGATTCTTGTGTCCATGCCTTTAATGCAGTGTCTAAGCGAGGAACCAAATGTTGATGGTATAGTTTGTAAACCCAGTTAAGGCAAGTTAGAGGCTGGCTGCAGTTTGCTCTAGTGCTTGGTGCTGTATTTTGCCACCCTGCAGGACATGTCCTGAGCCTCTATAAATAAAGCCCTTTTTCTAGGTCTAGTGGCCCAGCAATCACAGAGAGCATTCACACTTTCTCGTGCTCTGAAACGCGCACAGTCGTGTCCTTTATGCTGTATTCTGAATGCTCTGTCATACTGGTTTTACAAACAGTTTTACCAGGACTCCATCTGTACTAAGCACAATAATGGGAAGGTGGAACAAATTCATGAATGTAGTGTGGAACTTTGAAGTCATTAGTAAGGACCTAGTTTGGTTGCAGGTTATGTGTTCTTATCACTATTGCTTCATTCCTCTAGGATTGGGGTTTGAATCCCTGCCCGGCTCCATATATGTGCTGCTGCATGTTCTCCCTGTGTCGTTGTGCGATTTCCTCTGCGTAACCTGGTTTCCCCCTACAATGAAAACATGCTGAGATTAACTGGGGATTCCAAATTGCCCGTGTATGTGTATGTGCGTATGTGAGTGTGCCCTCTGATGGGTTGGTGTCCCATCCTGGGTTATTCCCTGCCTTGTAGTCGTAGGTTCCAGATCCCTGTGGCCCTGCATAAGACAAGCCAGTTTAGAAAATGGATGGATGGATCATTTGGTTACCATGTTAGGGTGTTTACTGTGAAGGACTGCTTAGGTTGGGCTGCCAATCCATGCTGAGCTGTCCTCTGAGGAGACAGATGCTGCATTTAAAACACTGATGTTGGAATGTTTTTCTGTCCCTTCATGTTTTCCTGTACAGTTCGGCAGAAGGTGCTGATTTGTGGAGGAATCATGGGTACCCCAGGATCAGGACGCAAGCGGGCACCCATCAAGGACCGCTTTTCTGCTGAGGATGAGGCTTTGAGTAGCATTGCCAGGGAGGTGAGTGTGATACACAGTTAGTCTCACTCTGTCACTTACAGTTTGACATGCACTCTCTCACATTTGTTCTCATATGGTAAATGGACTGCATTTATATAGCGCTTTTTACTACTCTTACAAGTACCAAAGCGCTTTACAATCTATGCCTCACATTCACCCATTCACACACACATTCACACACCGGTGGTGGAGGCTGCCATGCAAGGCGCCAACCAGCTCACCGGGAGCAATTTGGGGTTCAGTGTCTTGCTCAAGGACACTGTGATGGTGTCAGGAGGACCCGGGGCTCGAACCTGCAATCCTCTGGTTGCTGAACGGTAGCACTATCTCCTGCACCACCGTGATATGCAGGCACATGCAAATTATATAATGCAATTTATAATCCATAATGTGCATGTACAGTACTGAAACTTGTTAACTAGGCCACAGTAAATGAGAGTTCAGAATTCCATTAATTGCTTTAGTGTCTGGGGACTAGATTATGATCTTTATTTCCAGAATATCCCTTTAGTAGGTCCCAGAGCAGAGAACGTCCCACATATTATCATCTTTGGTCTACGGCATGCAATTTATATGTTTTTAAGTTTTATACGAATATACAACAAAAACCCTTATATCCTGCTAAAAGCCTTACGAATACTGGTCATTATTTCTGAATGTCCATTGTCATGACACCAGCTTCAGGGCTGTTGGCTGGCTTCAGTGGTGTTTCTGTCTTGTTGAATAACCATGCCCTATATATAGAGGAAAGCTTCAGGGGGTCTGTCATGCCACCATGTGCATTTTAATGTCATAGAAAGGAAATATGTGTGTGGGTGTGATATGAAGCCTTTTTTGGACAGTGTCCAGATTTATATAGGCATTTGTGTTGTGTTTATTTGGGCAGGCATTGCACAAGATTGATAAGGCCATGTCTATCTCCCAAAGCAAGCCTGTTTTTGGAGCAGCCTTAGTCTGTTCCTTTTGGGGGTTTTTGGCTAGCAGATGGCTGTCATTGACCAGAGTGGCCAGAGTGTTTTGTTTGTGCGGAGCTACCTGTCTGATGCAAGTTAACCTGAAGGGTCCTCTGTGGGTGCAAATGCCAAAATCTTAACTTTCTTTAAGCTTTTAATGGTTGAAATCATGAAAATGTAATGAATTCGGTAGCTTCCAGCATAGCACTTTTAGACATTGGCAGACTTTGCACACACTGGAAGCATTACATGTTTTGCAGCTTGTTTTAAATGTTACCTATAGGCTCATGAATAGAACAATGTATATTCAACAGGCATTTAGAAATAAAATATGAGCTTTGTTTTGTTGAGTAAAGCTACCTTTACAGTTTGTCACTGTTAGAGGACTGGTCTACCTCCTGATCTCCAGTACAACTCAGCACTTCAGCAGTATACTGTATTTCCTCTAGGTCAAACACCTGGGCCTTAATAAGCACCAGATGGGAAAAAATACATTTTGGAGCCAGCTGTGAAAGGAGATGTTTCCATTGTGCCTTGTGATGAACCTAACAAATGCAATACTCACTCCCGTAAGATCTGAGATGTGGACAGCCTTGTGGTGATCCTCTGAGGCCTGCTCTTAAGGCTTACATTAATGCAAAGGTGTGTGTTGTCTGGCTACTGCTTACTATGTTGGAGTACAGGTTCTGCTACTCTCAGGGAGTGAGTATCTTTGGGAGGGGCCAGTCCAGGCCTGCACTGCACTTTTCTGGGAAGCAGAGACAGATTCGTGTCTCTACCTGTTATGTGAGCCCAGAGGAGCGTCTCTCAGATGCCTGCCTTCTCTTGTGGTGTTTCTGAGTCTCAGGGAGGTCCTAGGGTCTCTGCTGCATACTGCTTCAAGGGACTGGTGTCCATAGAAAAGCAAATGTTACAGAGCAGGTGTCAGCTGTCCTCAAGCCCCCAGTCAGTGCTCATGGGGGGGTGACGTCAACAAAGTGAACCTTGCAGGGCCACCGAACTCTGAGGCTGTTGCACTTTTTCACTAAAACTGTTCTGATGTTACAGGCACTGTTATGCTTTGAACTGATTTATTGATAGTTGAAAGATGTAATAGAACAGGGCTGTTCAAAAGCACCTTATATGTGCTTTAAATCACCTACATGGCTGTGAACTGTTACTGGACACTTGTCTTCTTTTTATAACAACTATGCTACCAACACAAATGTTTCTACAGATCTGAACATGCAAGGTGTCCTTCAGAAAAGTTTAATTGTTTGGGGAAAAAGTGCAAAGAGAGTTTTGAAAATGGTTCACTAAACTACCATGTGAAAGCAGGAAGTGGCCGTAGTTCATAGTTCAGCATTTATTTGTCTCTCAGAATCAAGTGGCAGCCCTGGTAGACAGACGTGGTGACTCAGTGGTTAGCACTGTAGGCTTAGGCTCACGCCTTGCGGGTGTGCATTGAAGTCCCACCCCTGTTTCTGCGTGTGTGAAGTTCGCATGTTGTGGGATTTCTCAAGGTGCTTTCATTTCCTCCCACAGTCCAAAAACATGCGGTTATGTGATTAAGTGTCTCTAAATTCCCAGTGGTATGTGATTATATGTTTTGGTATAGGTCATGTGATGCACTCACATCCCATCAAGAGTGTTCCCCTGCAGTGGATGACTGGTGTGGAAGATCATGGAAGTTCTAGTGAATACAATAATTTTCTTTGGTCATGTATTAGGAAGATACTATGAAAAGATTGTATATTTTGTTATGTAAATGCAGTCCATATGTGTGAAGTGATCAGTCTCTGTGTTTGAGCGATTGTGATGTGAATTTTGAACGTCCAAAATGAGAAGGTCTGATGGTTGTCACAGAGTTTAGTACATCTATTGACTGGAGTGAGCTTGTCCCATAATCCTCTTTGCTCACCTACTTATGACCAATTTTGGACCACAAGGGAATGTTGCAAAACCCCACGGCCTTGTGTTCTAGTTTAGGGCCAGAGAGGGTTCTGAAAAGGGCACATTGCCTTATGAATCAGGAGTGAGTCCCATCAGACTGCCGCTCCGTCCTTGTGCTATGTGATTAGCACTCTGTGAATAGGAACAGGCATACTGGAGCAGATTCTGTGTCACAAAAAGTAACGCATTCAAATGAAGTGTGATAGCACATTTTCTATTCTGAATTAATATCAGGAGAACTGATAATGAAAATTACCTTGTCCCACATAACGTTTCAGTTTGGTGCGACTGCCCGTCTGAGTTTGGTGTAGATGGAGTGAAAAGGTATGTCTGTTTTCAGTTCACTATATGGGCCCGGCAGGTTACTTCAGTGTGTGAGGTGTGCATGTGCCCTACTTTAGCGTGTGCTGCTGAACTCCGATATGAGTGGGTAAAACTCCATTAATAGACTACTTGCCTGCGTCAGCTGCTGGCACATTCAGCCATATCTCTTTGGGTTTGACTGAGGACATGCCTTCATAATGCCTTTTAGAGAGTGACTCAGCCTTACCAGTGCAGAATCCTTTATTCAGTAGTAACATTGCAATGAAATTACCATTTGTCTGCAGTGAGAGGCAGTACTTGGGTTTAGTCCTAACTGGAGGGTAAAATGTTTTACAGTCTGTATCTGACATACAATGATTTGCACATGTAAGCTTTTTTTAGAAAGTAAAGGAAAAAATCAGACAGCAGTATGCCCAGCAATACTACACTACCTAGTGCTTGCTACACACTGAACTCTATGACAGCACAAGTATTCCAGCCTCACAAGCATCTCCCAGTCACATTCTCATACCTAAAAGTCAGTGTGATTGACTCTGTTCTGACATGCGTCCGTTTTGACGCACAACCTGTCTGTCAGAATGGAAAGCGGTCATGTCAGGTACAGTAAAATCTATTGCTTGATGATCACAAAGTCTGAATCTTAAATTTATTTTGCGTGCAAGCAAATAGGAAATTGAGCTTTGCTGAGTATTAACCTCAAGTTTTGCCGTTCATTATTTTAAAAGCAGACGAGCTTGTTTACAATTGGCTGAAAGGGAAGTGCTTTTAAGGAAAATGACCATAAGTGCTGCTCTTTTAAAAGGCTTCAGTGTAGCTGTCTAACTGTAATGTTTATTGTCCTTTGATTTCTAATTTATTTCCCTTTGATATGGGGAAAATATCATTATGAATCTGATGCTTCACTTCTTTAAATATGAATGGATTGTTCTAACGTTTTAGTAATGGTCTGCTCTACCACACTTAACAAAAGCCACAATTGCTGATATGTTGTGTTAGTGCTCAATGGAATCCCAGCTACAGTACAAGACCGTTCCTCCTGGTAGCTGAATGGAGGGCCCTGACTCGCCGCTGATTCTTTCGTCTGATAGGAAATGCTATGTCATGACTAAAGCCAGATGCAGACATGCGGGCATGTAGGCTGGGTGTGTCTCCTGGGTCTGCAGGCTGCTCGAAATAGGCCACCGCTTTGTGAAGCTCTCAGCTTGAAGGCAGCTGCTGGAGCTTGGAAACTCAAAGATCATGGAAAATCCTGGCCACCAGAAGGATGTCGTTTTTTTGGCAGTGAACGTTTAAACCATTCTGATTACACAGTATATTATATTTACCCTTGTGCTGTGTTATAGGCCACAGTGCAGTTGGAATAAATGCAGGCAGTTTTTTTTCTTTTCAGATTTACGCAAATAACACAAGCTCTCTGTCTTATTCCTGATGTTTCTGCCTGGCCCACCTAGAAGTGTCACAGTGCATAAGTACAACTTTACGATGTACTCTTCATTGTTGGGCTCTGCTCTCAGTCTTAAGAAACTTTGCTTCATTTATGCAGCTGCTTTGGTAGTTAACCTTTGATCCCCAGATCATTAGTAGCAGAAGGGTGTGGATATGGGGTGAGGTGACATCAACCCTTGGTCTATTTCTGGCCTGCCATGGCAGTTCTGGTTTCTTGTGTACCAAGAATGGCTGCCTGTGTTCAGGGAAGTATTCTTCAATGAGAATTGTGCAGTTCCTTGCTATTGGAACCAAACTGCCTCAACACAAAGAACTGTTGCATTATGATGACAGCATAGTCACTTGTGGCTGCCAGGCATGTAGCAACTAATATTTTTATATTAGCCTGTCATGAGTGAACTCACTGATACAAACAAGAGACCAATGTGCAAGGATGTGACATGAGGTAGTTTCCTGTAGATACAGACCTCAGCCAGCCTGTTTTAGATCCTGACCTCAGCAGCACAGTAACTAGCTATTTCCTCTGTGCTGTGTTTTTTGGACATTGTTCAGTTGTCTTATGGGCACTTTTCAGAACAACTTGTCAGTTAATTTATTCAGATATTCAGTTTGATATTTATATTCTTGTAATTAGAGTGATGGTGCTACACAGCACTTGTCCTGGGACAAGAAGCAGCAACCTTTTAGTCACCAGTCCTTGTCTAATTACTGCACACTCTTGTGATACTGGGATTTTATCAGGTACTGCAGGTACTGAGAGCTAGGCTGGGAAAGCGGGTCTCCATGCTGAGATAGCCATTCACCAGCCATTCATCAGCCTGGTGGTGGTGACTGGCACAGCTCTGGCTGCCAGATGTGCCCCCCAGCACCTCGTAGCCAAAGCAAACACTACAACCTCACCAAATGTTTGTGCTTGTCTGTGCCAGCAGTTCCAGGATGCTAGTGACTCAGTTGAAATTAATTGAGGCATTATTTATATTATTTATAAATAATCACTGAATTAATATGTGAATTAATGATCTCTCCTCTCCTGCCAGTGGAGCTTATTTTGAATTTGAGTTCAGGCTGATGGGAAACAGAAAAGCGTGTCAAGGCTTTATATTAACCCTTTAGGGGATTAACATAAAACACAGCCTATAGATGCATGGCTTAATGCTGATGCAAAAGGGGGGTTCCTTTGCTGCATTAAATGAGTGTAAGTTACAGATTAAAAACATTATACAAATATTTTATTAGGATTAACTTGTGATCAACACAAATTATGCACCTTATTAGTTGATATTCACATATATTAGTACAATGACCTTATTAAACAAGGTTAAGAGTGGCTTATGTGTGATTTGAATGCTTATCGGGTAAGCATTCCTTACCATAGAATCAAATATTTCTTGTATTCTGGTATTAAATTTTGTTTCTTTTGAGTAAGAATTCTTCCAAGACATATAGAACTATTGTACTCAAACTCTGGGACACCAGATTGTTTTAAGAAGGTTCCCTCTTAATGATGTTATTGTTTCACATTTTTGTGTGTTTCTCCTAATACCAGTCTTATATTTTCTTTAGTGTTGGTCTCTCAATAATTCAGTTTCATTAGGGTATTCTCACATATAGCTTTTCATTTGGGATGTTCTGCAGTGGTAGGCATCTGTTATGTTTCCAACTGACATTCCAGAGCTGCCCTGTTTTGACTCACAGCTGCCACCAGAAATCTGTTTTAATTTCCGGTTGCTGGTTGACCCATCTAGTCAGCTTGGTGACTTAAAAATAATTTTTTTTAGTTCTGTGCATGCAAATACATGTAAGTTCACTATGAGTGCTTTCCCACTGCAAGAACCTTTTTCAGGAACAAGGAACTTTTGTCACGTTCCCACTTCAGAAACTCAGCTTAATTGTAGTTCTTGGAGGTAGTTCCTGAGCCTTTTAGTTTCTGCTCTAGAGCAGGTACTTCTTACTCAACATAGAACTTCTGGGTGGGACTTATTCTTATTTGTTGACAACAAGCACCGGTGCTAACATGGAAGTTACGTGGAAGTGCCAGGAAGAGAGACAGAAGTAGTGGAGCTAAAAATGAGTGGATGTAATTATTTTTCTATTTCAAATGCATTAAATTCATTAATTAATATTATTTTCCTTTGGTCCCATTTCTGCATCGGAAAATTCAATTGATAACCGACATACTTCTGTCACTGATGTCATTTATGCCGGCAGTGAAACTTGCCAGTACTTATTAGTAGAATAACGTTTTCTCATTTTTCATTCAGTGAAAAACAAAAGATTGATCATCTGGCCCGATTTAATTATAAATTATAAAGGTAGTGTAAAATATGTTTTATCCCGTGTTTTTGGACCATGCAAATGATTTCCCCAGTAACCAGGTGTTGGAATGATGGTGTAGTTTTGTATGAAATTTTATGTGTAGACCTATGAGCTTTTTTGCATCTCCCATATTTACTTAGCACAGTTCTTGTTGTGCAGTGTGAAAGCAACCCATGAAAGTGGTCAGGAACTACAAAAGTTCCTGGATGAGATGGCCTGGACGAGAACTTTGATGGGGAAGCACCATATGTTAATATACTGTGTAATTTATGTATGTATCCTATTACCTGCTGATGATGAAGTAACAAGAAAAAAACAATAGACGCATTAAATAACAGAAAAAACACTAGAGGTTCAGTTCCCTTATTGGGTGATTTTAAAACATTCAGGTGGGGTAAATATAGCTGTCAGTGCATTTCCCCTTTTCTGCCTGGCAAAGATGCTCAGTCAGACTGTTTCATGCTCTAAAGACCCGGCCACATTCTGGTCTTTCGAATACTGTTTGTTAGCCGTGCCCAGGTCCAGCTTGGCAGGTGTTTGTCAGGCAAGGGTAGGCATGCTAAGTGTTTTAATACTCCGCTGGTATTAGATAAAGGCTTGATTAGATGGGCTTCTGGATCTGTAGCCATGTCCCTTACAGCTGCTCAGTGAGTAACCAGAGCTGGGGCTTCCCTGGGTGGTGGTGTTGAGATTGTGGTTGGGGAGGGCAGGCTTTAATTAGCCTCTGCTGCTGAGGTGCTTTGCAGAATCAGTCCCACTCCATAGTCCAGCTCTGTGCCATTTAGACCAAATGGGCCATACACTGCTCTAAAGAAGTGTCTGCCTTTGACATTAGGTGTGTGCAATTACATTAAAGATCTGAGGAAACAGGCATAGCAGTTAGAAATTAAATTGTCTCTGTTGCAGCAGTAAAGCTGAAAGACCTGTAAGGTCACCTGATGGTTGGAGTGTAGTCAGCCTGGTCAGGGCCTGCTTCTTATGCTACAGGTCTGGGTAATGGCGAAACAGCAGCAGCGCTGTTCATCACGGTGCCTACATCTGTCTAACTGGGTCAGTTTCTTTGTTGCTGATTTTACACTTTGCATCAGTGAGCTTCTACTCATCTTGCCGGGCCAAAACATTTCAATGACTGTAGTAGGTCTTTCCCTACTCCTTCAGCATAAGCTAAGCACATGTCAGACAAACTGGGTGTGATTGGCTTCTTCTGTATCAGCCTCAGATTGTAATTCTCAGCTTTGGTGTTGGTGGGGATATCTGATTATCTTCTATCTGAAACATGCTGGGATTGTTAGCAGTTTAGCATTAACTGGATATCACAAATTGTACAATGTGTGAGGTTCGGACACCTAGTCTGAAAGCTGTAGTAAAGCAGTCAGTGACCTGGCAGACTGCAGAATCTGCACCCTTGAGTCGAATGATTATGGCTTCCTGGAAGACGTCTGATACAGTAACAAGCAGGACCAAACCTGAACAGCTTTAAGATAACAGTAAACCATTTGTTATCTTATTAGAGTACTGACTGAAAAAGATTCTTCCCTGACTGGCTGCACATGGCGTCAACCACTAAGTGGCGCTCTTCTCTCACCTGCAGGCTGAGGCCAGACTGGCCGCAAAGCGCGCGGCACGTGCAGAAGCCCGGGACATCCGCATGCGAGAGCTGGAGCGGCAGCAGAAAGAGGTACGGCTGTGTGAGTGTGGATCCAAGTGTGAGAGTGAACTACAGCCCTTCAGCGGAGCCCAGCGACCTGGATGGACAGCAGTTCTTCAATCAGTCTTTGCATATCTAATATATTAATTTCCCTGTTTGTCACGGTGTGTGATTGAGGTGTGACCTTATTTGCCATTTGTACTGGGCTGTTTCAAATGCTATCTCTCTGGTGCCCTTTTGTGAAGCTGGGTTCTCCTTCTTCAGGGTCTTTGTAAACCCTTCCCTTCCTAATTCTGTAAGCTTACTGACCTACTCTTAGACTGGCCCAAGCTTAGCAGCAAGAAATTTCAGTGTATGACACAGAGTAACCCACTGGGTTACATAAATGTTTTATTTCCCCTGAAGGGTTGAAGGGTTGATTAGATTAGATTGAAGGCCTTTATTTAATGGTTACTCAAAAGTCTTGATTTTGTAATAGTGACTTACTTTGAGTCAGAAGAGGACTCTTATCTTAAACTTAAACAGTCTAAGCTCCTTTGGGCCTTGCAGGTATTTGCAGGTCACTTTGCAGGTCACTCTTCTTTCGGCCGCCCTGACCTTATACTATCTGCCAAATGACGTAACATTTCCAGGTGGTACACTGCGTTGCGTATTTTACTGCATAATTTGTGGGGTATCCTGTGTATGGCATTTAGTATGATCAAGTCTTGCAGTAGAGTTGATGTGCAGTATTTTATTTGGCCCCGCAAAGTGTACTTGATCTATAGACTGCAATGCTGTGGTTCATAACGGAGCATTTCTGCCCTGTTCGGTTTTGCCTCTTCTGTGCTTCTATACATGAAGATACATGTTCTGCTCACACTTTTGGTATATATGCAAACATAACTGGTATGGTCTCTCTGTAGCATTCTCACCAGTTATCCTCCAGTAGAAAGTGGGGCCAGATTCACCAGTGGATGGTAGGATGGCTCCTATGTCTGCATGTCGTACCCTGGCTCTGGACTAACACGTCTGCTGTGGGCTTTTTCTTTTAACCATCTGCTCATTTCCTTCATGATCTGGTGTCCATAACAGCACTTTCTTTGGTGTACTGATATTCAATTGTCAGCAGATCAGCTGTGGGGATGCTTATCCTAAAAGGAGTACCCAGGGATTGATCAGTATGAACCGGAGCTCCGCTAACGACTCATTGGTCACTGACGTCCTGCTCCTTCTGCAATTATATTCTGACTGCCCACTCTTGCTCGCAATAGATACTGATGACCTGGAACTCATTTTCGGGAATCGGTTACTGATGACCTGCTCCTGACAACATTAGATACTAATGGTCTGACCTGGTACTGCCTGAATTAGCAGTAATTAATTGTTAATGCCGTGTGCCTTCATGAATGCTTGCATGTTGTTGGTTTCTGCTTGAAAACTCGGCAGCTCATTTTCGGATTCTGATCTTCTTGCTCTCCTATTGGTTGTCCACTGTGGCCCACCTCTTTCCTCAGGCAGACTCTGAGAAGGCCAGGCTTTCTCACACATCTGGGAGTCACCATCGCCGGGTTTGTATCCTGCTTCTGTCTCCCTCCTTTTCAGACATACCTGTCTCTGCCTCACTTTGTTCCTCCTCTTCTCAGCCTTTTCTTCATCGCTTCCTTTGCTCATTTCCCTTCATCTCCTTTCACTGTCTGTTTTAGGCGCTGGGTGATGATGCCATGTCTGTTCATAGCATTGGCAGCTGCAGGGTTTGTACCTTTTGCCTGTGCCTGTTTATACATATTTTTGCGATGAGCTTTATTTGTATGGCTACCACATGCTGCAGGTAGTGCTGGCTTCACACAGCTGGCAGGTGCTGGTTGGTGGGGTTAATATACTGTTATTCCCCTGGGATCTATAGTGTCACAGTTCTGGTGTTTTTTTTTGGGCTTAATGATTTTTATAGGTCTTAATGTAGCCAGCAGAACAGTCATACGTCTCCTGGGTGGTTTCCATGGTGAAAGTGGACTTCATGTTTATTTTTTTCTCTTTTAAAGTCGTCGTCATCATCATCATCCTCTCTGCGGAATCCAGGCTCTTCCCACCAAAGCCGTGCGAATACCTTGCGCAGACGGGACTTGGTGGTGTGTTTGTGTGCGGTGGAGTGCATGTAGGGAAGGATTTCGGGGGTTAGCATGCTGGGATGCGCCCCATGGGGTGTGCATCCCTCCATTATAGCATGATTACCTGATCCTAGATCAGGTCTCATAGGGATACCTAAAGCTAGGATGTGTGGGATTGTTATGCAAGGCTGGGTTAGGCTATGGTGCACACAAGGAAACCTCAGTTCATTGTTTTTGTTGTCAGCAGTGCAATAATGTATCTCAGTGAGAGTCTGATATGAGGTATGCTCATGGCTGATGGCTGTAACCTAGTGGCCGTCATCTTAACTTGTGCTCTGTTTTTTCCCCCTCTTAGCCAGATGGAATTTCTAGCAGATCATCATTAAGAAGTGCTCGCTCCTCAGTATGTATCTGAATGCCAGTGTGTTTTTTGTACATGGGCGCGTCCGTGTGTTGAGACGGCTCTCTCTCTTCTTTACTCTGGCAGACCTCTGTGTACAGTGACACTCTAAGCCTGAAGAGCCCTGTGTCCAGCAGCTCCAGGAAAGACCTCCTGGTCAGTGCATCTGTGTGAAACATAGTAGTGACAAGCACTGCCAGGTCCAGCGCCTACGCCCTTCCAGGGTGACTGATAACTAAACTGCTAGAATGGCTGGATCAGTTGCCTAATGGCAAACACAGCATTCCAATATACCTATATTTCCACAGAGAAGCATTGAATTGTTTGTCAGTTACATCATCCTGACCTTTGTGTGCAGAAGACAATATGTAATTTTCTCACAGACACTTTCCAAGGGGTGACAAATGTAAAGATTTCAGGAGCTGTTGCTGAACAATATCTGCGTCTTTCCAATAGTGTGCTCTCTGCCCTTATGTTTTGACGTCCCTTTTGTCAGGCTGGGCTCTACCATGACCAGAGGAACTACAGCACCCTAAAGAACTCTAAACCGCTGCCCTCCTATCAGTCTCGGGTTGGTCCTGCTTGCCTAAACACCACACGCTTCAGAAAGGCTGGTTTAGTGCTCTGCAGCTCCCTGTGGAGCTCGGCTGCCAGTGTCACACTGGTCCTGCTTGATGTTCCAGGCTTCCTTTTTATTTTAATGATCTAACCTCCTGACCTATTGCAGGAGAGGCTGCCAACTGGGAGACAGCTTTCTTCCTACACATATCCTAACAGTATGGGGTTACTGCAGTGAAATGTTTTGTGTTTTCTGGGTGAGCTGTGTGAGGTGCCCTACAGGCTGCACACAGAAGCCTTGTGTGAGGTACCTGCGTAAAGTCGTTCAGCTTCTCACAGTCACATGTTGCTGTTCCTCCCTGTCTCTCCCCACCGTTTTCTTTCTGAAGTCGTCATCCCTGTACGGAGATTCCCTGCTGACCTCTTCCAGTCATGGGGTTAGTCATGGGGTTATCTTGCTATTGATCGGCCTTTTGCCTGTCATTGCATCAATGTGACACTGACTCCACCTCTCTATCTATAGGCTACACCCACAGCCCACCCCCCGCTCCCCACTACTAGCCTAACACGGAGCTACAGTCTGGTTGGTTTGCACGTTGTCCACTGGACTGAGCGCTGAATTCTAGCTAGCTGGGAACATTTGTTCCATGAGCTGTTCGTGTTATGCACTAATCCACTCGTCTTGTATTTATCAAGCTGTTAGCTAGCAGTTTGTGGTTTATACGTTGATCCGCTCCATGTGCTCTGGATTAATAGCCGGTGCTGTTTTCATAAGATATTAGCTAGCACTGTGTGCTTCTTACCTTGATTCTCTCTGTGCTTTGGTGACCATTAGCGGTAATTTGAGCGGTTGGCTGTGTGCAGTTCATCCTGATCGCATGAATTCTGGATGCACCGTTAGGGTTCCTCAGGCTTGACATGGCTGTGCTTTGTGCTCTCAGGCCTCTCTCTGTGACGATGGTCTCTATGGCTCCTTCAGCTCCAGGACTGTAAGTGCTGCCGTTATGACAAGGAGTGTGTGTTGTGACCCTCCAGCCACCACCCTGACCCCCGCGGTCAGGACAGTGATTTGCTTGTGGATGAGTACTTGAGGTGGTGGGGGAGGCTGGTGGTAACCACAGTAACCTGTATCTGTGCTTGGTATGTCCCGCAGCCCTCTGAGTATAGCTGGTACTCCTCAGCAGCTAGTTCAGCCCGCAGCAGTCCTGGGGTGAGACCACACACACGCATGCAGACATGCACATGAAAGGTTTAGACGCTTTTGGATTTACATCTGTGGGGTCAGTTACACATGCATGGGGTCACCACAGGTACATCTGTGGCACGCTGCTCATTTGACCCCCACAGACATGATATGGAGCATCTCTTGTGAAGCGATTCTCTCTTAAAACACACATAGAAGGTGTATTTAGATGTAATTATTTCTGAATCACACGCACATGCTCTGCTCTAACCCCTGCATGATATATGTCTCTTATGATGTAGTTCTCTCTGATACTTGCTTACAGGTTCTGCTCTTACCAATACACAGTGTGGAGTGTATCTTTTGTTGTGATTCTCTCTGAAACACACACACTGCTCTTGTCCCTGCATGATGTGGAATATTCGACTTGACATGGTTCTCTTTTAAACGCACTTTCTTGTCATTCCCCTGCCACAAACTGGCTTATTTGCCTTAAAAACGAAAGGGAGAACGAAACGGGTTAACTAATCCGAACCACAATATCTTCTGGATGTTTTTTCAGTTGTGTGAATATTGTGCAACATTTGATTAATTCTTATCTCGCTGTAGTGCAGTTCACAAAATCCCCCGAAGCACTTAAAACTCCATCTGCAGTGATCTGTTGGGAAAATGTTTACAGAAAAAACTGCACATTGATTGATGGATTAGTATGGTGGTTAATATAGATATTACCTCACTGCTCTCAGGTCAGTTTGTCTCACAGCAATGTGTAAACAATATCAATCCTTTTTTTCTCCGGTTAAATGTTTGTATGTCTTTCCCCGCATCGTGTGTATTCAGTACATTTGTTTTCTAACTGCTTGAAGACTAAATAATGCTGCTGGTGGTGAATAATAACAGACTGATCATGTAGAAGTAACCTCTGGCAGAGCCCGGTGTGCCAGGAATGTGATGTTCCTGCGGTCCAACTGCCTGAGGTTCGATAAAACGCCCTGTATATCTGTGTGTGCCCTGAGATGGGCTGGCATTCCGTTCAGGATGTACCCTGCATTGTGCCCTGTGGTTCCTGGGTATATCCCAGTACCAGATTATCAGTGATGATGGATGGGATGAGATGTTTCCTAATTGTGATGAACAGTAACAGGCTCTATAACGAAGCACACCACCTAGGAATGCTGGGTATAACTAGTGTCGCCCACTGGCTGCCCTGTGTGCAGCTCAGTTGGTTGCTTTTTCACCTAGCTTTAACTTTCAAAGTGTTTCAGACACTCCCAGCATGAACTGTGTTCAGCCTCTGCTGTCCAGTCTGGATCCTTCACAACATGACCCCGTTAAAACGAACAAAGTTAGTGTCTCGTGATGAAGCCTGACTGTAGAGTGCATAGTGTTTTCATAATATTTTATTTTAGCAATATGTTAAATAAAGAATTATGACTTTTTTAACATCCTGAGACAGAGGTTGGTTTTTAGTTGGAGGGTTAGGAGATGCGGGGTCCGGAGTTGATGAGATGGGCTTCTTTGATAATTTGCTGGACTGTGTAGTGGCTCACTCACTCATTGACTTAACAGACCGCATCTCCAGCTCAGTGATCCAGTGGAACAGGATCTCTTCATAGCAGTGGTGCTCATGCTCAAAGAGATTACCGTAGTTGGGGTGTCATGGGGCATCGTGCGTTGCATTTGCACTTGATGCATGTGACACATGGCTGGGATCTCACTCCCCCTTTGATCATCCCCTTAGTCCTCTTCTGACGACGACTCCTCCAGTACCGTGTCCCAGGAGCGGCTCGGTCGCAGCCGGGGGGGCAGCGTGGTGAGACAGACAGTGGTGCATGCAGGGTGGCGCAGGTGCAACTTGCACAGGAATGAATGGCTTCTGCGCTCACTGTAAAGTGATCAGAGGCTGGAAACTGTCGCCACAATTGTCATGGGGCATGGCTGACTGTGTTGCTCAGGTGGATGCTGCCTGAGGCCTGTATCTGGGTGGTGTGGACAGGTAGGCTGGGGGATGTCTCACGGTGCCGACAGGTGAATGGAGAATGGGAGCAGGCAACCTCTGTGGGCCTGCAGGCTTATAGGCATGGACGTATAGCAGGTTGTGTGTGTGTGTCTGTCTGTCTGTCTGTGTATGACTGCTGGAACTGCAGGTTTATCATTATGAAGTCTTGCTGTTTTTGAGAGCATGCATGCACCTGAGTGGGTTTTGTATACGAGATCACTGAACATGGATGTAGTGCCGTCATGCTCCGAGATTTACTCATATTTGTGAGTTTGTCTTACTCTATCTTCTTCCTTTCTCTCTCTGGGATGCTCTGGGTCAGTGCTCTGACTTCTCTGACTCTAGTGACACTGCAGCAGATTATTTCAGCCGCTCCAACCGCAGGGGCAGCATTGTGTCCGACCTGGATGAGCTCAGCATTCCTGACCTGGATGGTGTGAGTGTGGGGGGTCCTCTGTGCCTCCTGTGCACCTAGAGTTGGTCAAACGTGGAGCACTAGGGGCAGTTTTTGGGTGTTTGAGATGCAAAGCTCTGAGTATGCAGCAATGACATGCTAACTTAACCACTAAGTAATGTTGTCTTCTGTACTTGCAGTGTGAACTTAATGAAGCTTCCTTTTTTATTCAGCTAACTTCAGTTATGTTTCACAGATTAACATGGAAGGAGCCAGCATGACCACTCTTTACCTACGGAATTTTATTATGAGATAGATGGCATGTGCTAACAGTTTTGAGAGACCTCTGATCTGTGGAGGTTGTCGTCGCCGGACTTTGAGCTGGCGTATTAAATGGCGCTCTTTAATCTGTGTGGCATGTGAGTCTATAGCAGCCTGTTGTGCATGTCTAACAGTGATGTGTTTGTCTCTCCTTCAGCTGGATGAGAAGAGTGATAAGCAGTTCACAGAGACATCCTACAGTCGGGTGAGTGACAATGCTGGAGTCCCCTCTGTCTTTCTAGTCAAACCTGTATGACTGAGGTGGAAAGAAATAAATAGCAAGATTCTTTCTTGATAAAAGTGCTTGTCTGCATGTTTCTGGTGTCAGTTTTCATGATAGATAAATGTTCATTATTGCACTTATCTGTTAAAACTGCTGAAGATTACTGAATGAGTTTTAGCCTGTATCCACACTGCCACCTTTTTCATTTTAAAACACTGGCATTAGTCTCAGTTTTTGCCTTTTATCTACACCAGAGTTTTCAGCCCCCAGAAACTGAGGCTTTCAGAGCTGTATCCTTCTGAAAATTCTGTTTTAGCTTTGCAGTGTGGATAAGTGAAGACAGACTCTAAAAGTGCCCTAATTGGTCCCTACTTATCACATGGCCCTTCCCTGATTTGATCCCTCTAGTTTCAACATCTCAATGTCTCACTGGTCACCTGGTTACCCTATATGGAAGTAAACAGGATTCCAGCATGACGAGGAGCTGCTTTCAGTTTCCTGTTGCTGACCTGTATGCAGTGAAATGGCCTGACTGCTGCATATTTGTGCAAAAAGAAATTAATTTATTGATGACTGTGTTGATGTGCGTATGCCCAATGTAGACTAATAACTATGGAGGGTATTTTGAAACAATATTTAATAAATAAATTCCATTTAAATGATTATTTAGATTGTAATGTAAATTACCATTTAAATGTATTATTTAAATTATCATTTTAATTGCTTAAATGATCATTTAAACGATACCAGCAACCATTAAAATTCTGTCAGTCACCTATCAAACTTAGTGGGTGGGCTTTAAACAAAACAAAACATCTGATTGGTTCATTCAAATCCAAACTAAGCTACGTCAGATCGATCTCGCCTTCAATTGAATTCCCATTTATAACTGCATTTTGTCTGTTCTGTCATGGGGCTGTATACTTCCCAAAATCCTAAATGCTTTTTATTGTTCCTATCCTAAAACTGGAAATGTGTACTACAGGTTCCTAACTTCCCAAAATCTTAATCTGTGATATTTATTTATTGAATATTATCACAAAGCACCCTCCATAAACTACGTCATATTTGTTTCCACTCATTTCAGTGTGCGTGGGAAAACTGTTATAACGAAATGTCAAAACGCCTTGGTGGATGATTGTTTATATTTGAAAACTGCTTTTAAATGAAAACGCAGCAGTGAGGACATAGCCTTAGTTGTTAACCCTACATCACAGTGTGAAGTTTATGCCAGTCAGTTGATTTTTACCATAGCAAACACAACAGTCTAGGTTTTACCTTCTGCACATAGGGATACAAACAGAACATGTCGTCACAGGAACACATTTATCTGCTTGGAGTTGGAGACCTACTCTAGTTTAAGGTGGAAGGCCATCAGTCAGCCTAACTGTGCGACGTGTACATGTACTCTGAATGCCACTGGTCAGCCTAACTGTGCGACGTGTACATGTACT
>JAUMHC010012740.1:0-13336 GCA_032359785.1 Heteromormyrus szaboi | reverse complement strand
TAAGTCATGAATATTTACCTTTAAGTCATGGAAAAGTCATGGAAATGTAATGGTAAAAATGTGTACGAACCCTGTTAATAGAGCTTCTGCGTTCAAATCCTCGGAAGCATGTTTAAGTTTTAGCCCTTCCCTCTGTTGTAAACCTATTTGTATAAAAGCGTCAGTTAGATGTAAATGCTGTGTTTAGGTCAGTTGGCCAGGTCATGTGATGTGACTATTTAAATTTTTTTCCCCTGTTTATGCTCCCTCTTGAACATGTCACTCGGTGATATGGCATTAACTTTCACTGTTATGCTGATGATCTACAGCTGTACTTGTCCTTGGATCCAAACAACACTGCTAACATACACTATATTACCAAATGTATTGGGACACCTGCCTTTACATACACATGAACTTTAATGACATCCCATTCTTAATACATAAGCTTTAATATGGAGTTGGCCCACCAACTCTTCTGGGAAGGCTGTCCACAAGGTATAGTTGTGTTTATGGGAATTTTTGACCATTCTTCCAGGAAAGCATTTGTGAGGTCAAGCACTGATGTTGGACGTGAACGCCTGGCTCACAGTCCCCACTCTAATTCATCCCAAAGGTGTTCCATCGGGTTGAGGTCAGGGCTCTGTGCAGGCTAGTCAAGTTCCTCCACACCAGACTCGCTCATCCATGTTCTTATGGACCTTGCTTTATGCACTGGCGTGCTGGAATAAGATAAGATAGGATAGGACTTTATTGATCCCACAGTGGGAAAATTTGTGCGTTACCACAGCTCCAGACAGACTGTCATGTTGGAATAGGATGGGGCCATCCCAAACTGTTCCCACAAAGTTGGGAGCATGAAATTGTCCAAAATGCAGCATTTTGGACAAAAAGCAAGAGTTCCTTACACTGCAACTAAGGGGCCAAGCCCAACCCTTGAAAAACAACCCCTTACCATAAACCTATCCTATAACTAACTTCAACTTAACACCGACAAAACAGAGATTTTAGTAATTGGGCCGCAGTGTAATACAGCTCATGTGAGGCAGGCCTTGGGTTCATTGGCATACTATCTAGAAACTTAGGAGTGATCTTTGACTCAAGTTTAATTTTAAACCTCATGTTAATAAAGAGGTACAGTCTAGCTCTTACCAACTGAGGAATACTATGAAAGTTAGAGCATTTCTTTCCTCTAAAGATACAGAACTAGTCATATACACTTCTATTACATCTTGCCTGGACTACTGTAATGCTTTATTCGCTTTACTGAACAGTTTGTACAGTTCTTTCATTCATCTTCAGCTGGTACAAAACACTGCAGGGAGACTACTTACAAGATCAAAGGTTCGTGAGCATATTACTCCTGTTCTGGCTTCACTTCACTGGCTAGCAGTTAAATTCATAATTTATTTTAAAATTTTATTAATCACTTTTAAAGCTTTGCATTGTTTGGCTCCAGAATATATTTCTGGATTATTAGTTCTCTATCAAACCAATCAGACCTTTCCGATCATCTGTTCCAAAGTCGAGACTAAAGGCCAAAGGTGATAAGGCTTCTTCTGTGTTGGCTCTTATACTCAGGAACAGCTTACTGCCAAGCATTAGGTCAGCTGACTCATTAGACAATGACAAGTCACATTTAAAAACTCATTTTTACCGTTCAGCATTTCACGGTTCATATTTTATTGATGTCTTAAATTAGATTTTTTTTATACTTTTGTTTTTATCTTAGTTTTATGTTTCATGGTTTGTGTTCTTATTTTGTTGTTAATGCTTTTTATTTGCAATGTTCCATATTATATAGTCCTTTTTTCTTTTACATGTTTTTATTATGTTTTCTTTTTGTATCTATTTTTTATTGTACTATATTTTCTGTATTCTTTTTATTCCTTTTATTATGTAAAGCCTTTTGTGCTGCTTTGCTAAAGTTATTACCTTATCAACTCTTCTTTGTTGGTAGCATGGCACATTCAAAGTTCTGAATGGTTCTGAACCCATATTTTTTTTTTTATTTCAGCAACATACTGAGGCACAAAAGTCTTCAAACAAGCATAGACCTACAGGCACTTGGACCTCTGCTGCCTGAAGATGTGCTCCAACCCCTGGAACAGCAGTACCTCTCCCATGCTGAGGTAGTGCCTCATTCTGACAGTGAATTTCCTGCAGACCCTGGGTTGTGAAAAGGCTATGTTTGGCTGTAGTTTCTGCTGTCTTAATTAAGTTGTTTAAGCTCCATTCTGTGAAAATCAGCAGGGACACAGCTTAGACATTTAAGCAATACTTATATGTAACTGCAACATAAAAGCGTGTGCAGTCTGAACCATTTCTGACAGGATCTGCAGGTACGTGTGTAACCAAGGTCACTGTGCCTTTCAGAGCCAGCTAGGCACATGGATATCCAAGGCCCTGACCGAAGAGAACGCAGCATGGGAAAAAGGAGATTTGCCCGAAAAGGAGGACGGATATTATAGCACAGCCATGACTTTTCCAGTCATCAAGGTACAAAACAAAACGTCTTTCCTGTGCTGCACCATTTGCTCCTCTGGAGTGTGCCTCTTCTTCCTGTTTCCTAATGAGTCTAGGAATCATTTATAATACTATGTTTCTGGTGCTTGCGTTTACACATACTGTGCCAGATACATTCATAGACATTCATAAAGACTTACAGGTTGCCGTTGTCACTAATAGTACCTACATTCAGCTCATAATAATTAGTATGTGCAGCTGCTGTCTTGTAACAGAATAAATATGACTGTATACTGTACAAATACACAGTAAACACTCCATAACGCCAAGTACAATAATCAATAATAGGGACAGTATGAATTTTAAATTAAACTCCTTTAATTCCCAGCTGCGATTAAGGATTTGTAGACTGAGCTGTGTATGGCTCATTTAATTCCTGTATGTGTCTTTGTTCTCTGTGTGATTATTTTCTCAAGTCTTCCTTGGCATGTCACACCTTATTTCCTTGTTCTGGTTTTTGATCAAAGTGTGTCAGGCCAAACTGTAGGTGGCACTTCCCTAACGTTACCTGCATGTTGATAGATAGATAGATAGATAGATAGATAGATAGATAGATAGATAGATAGATAGATAGATTGATTTGTATCTAAAGATGACTTTGTCATTGCCATAAAACAACAAAATTGAAGTGTACAACATTCATCCAAGGTAAATTAATAAATACGTTAAGCCACATGCATTCCTTCTGGCCCCTCCACCTTTGCCCCCACACCCCTTTCTTTGATAACACCAGAAACCATATCATTCCATTTCAGCATTAATTAGCATAATTGGCTTAGGATAAAGACTGTTTTTTAACCGGTTTGTCCTTGTTTTTATTGCCATCCCCTGTCACAGCTTGTTGATGACTGTGTAAAGGAGGCAGGCACCATTCTGGGAGACAGTGTGAAGGCTCAGAGGATTATGTGTCAGCTGGGGCCATTTTTACAAAGGTATGCCTTAAAATCCAGCCATGACCACTGATTGACAAACAAAGTAATTCAGAAGTGAATAGTTCAGGTCCTGAAAGCAGTGTTGGGGAAGCTACTTTTAAATGGTAGCATTTCAAGCTACAAGTTACTTATGATTAAAAGTAGCTAAGCTACAGCCAAGCTACTGTTTTAGTATTGCAGCTAGCTACACTACAAGCTACAGAGAAAAAGTAGCAAACTAGATTGAAGCTATTTCATCCGGTAATACTTAATACTTGTGCTGTAGGATACTCTTAAAGCAAATTGATTAAGAAATGTGAAATGTGATGCTAAAAGTGGAAATGAAAATCTGTATTTTTTTAACAACATAACGTCAAATCACAATAAGGTTTCAAAAAAGTTGCTACATTGGTGTAAACCAAGATACTTCGCAATCACAATTGCTGTGTGAAAAATAGAAGGGTTACAGCAAAAAAAAAAAGACATTTTGATAATCGGTCGAAGAACTAAAGTGGTCCTATGCATTTTAATGAAAGTGTCTAAAATATTGTTTGACGCGAAGTACTTTTCAACCCTTTAACGTGCACACCCAGATTATTCAAGCAAAAAACACCAATCAGAAACACCTGGTAGTTGAAAATACCTGTCTTTGTAAAGAGAGAAAAATAATATAGGTTTTTCTCGACTTACGACAATGATCTGTTCAGACTGACTGGTTGTAAGTCAGAACTTAATTTTATATACAAAAATGATCATATGTATAGTATACTGTATAATAAAATGATATCATCTTTAAGTCATATTACTGTAGCCTAGGGGCCTCTGTACACCTTAATCTGCCCCTGACTATGAGAAAGTAAAAATCCAAGATTTTGTTTCAACCAGCCAGGTGAGTATTATGAGTTACAGTCACAGAGTACTTAGCTGATTGGTTAAAACAAAATCTTGGTCAGGATTTGTACTTTCTGGACCTGAACTATCCACGTTGTAAATCAAGCTTCTTTAAAGAAAGAAAAATAGGATTACTTTTAAAAGTTTTACACTCTATCCTATTTTGTGAAAACATGGTGCTTTATTAAGAATGGATTATGTTTATACACTGCTCAAAAAAATTAAAGGAACATTTTGAAAACATCAGATCTCAATGGGAAAAACAATCATACTGGATACCTATACCGATATGGACTGAGTAATGTGTTAGGAATGAAAGGACGCCACATTGTTTGATGGAAATGAAAATTTTCAACCTACAGAGGGCTGAATTCAAAGACACCCCAAAAATCTAAGTGAAAAAATTATGCAGCAGGCTAGTCCATTTTGCCGAAATTTTATTGCAGCAACTCACTGACGTTAAACTCCAACTTGCAGGTCAAACAATTTCTTTGGGGGTAGCTGGAGGGATTGGCATTCCAGCCACTGTAAAACAACTCAAAACTGCTCGATTTAAACAAGCACGATACTCTTCTGCTCTCCGCGGGAGTAGCTCCGCTGCAGCCTCCTGAAGGAAGGCTGCACGCACCATGAAAGGAATGGGGGAAGCCTTCGGGTGCCCCACCCCCGGACGAGTCGAAAACCGTTGGAGGGTCAGGCCTGTTGGGGATTGGGCTGGTGTGAAGCTGAGGCATTGCCTACTGCATGCCGGCACTTGGTTCACAGTTTGAGGCGACCCATCTCGGTAGGCACATGGAATGTCTTGTCTTGCCGACAAGATGACCATTTTCCTCTGCTGTCGGGGGAGCTTCGTAAACTCTGCGTTTCAGTGGCAGCACTTTCTGAGGTACGCAGACTGGGGAGTGGCCAGATCTCTGTAGGTGGGTATATCTACTTTTGATCAGGTTAGTCTGATGGCTATCATACTCAGGGAGTAGCTGTTGCCATAGTGGATCGGCTCATTCCGATGGTGTCTGATATCACTCCTTTCAACAAACATATAATGAGACTCAGGCAAAGGCACTCCTTGGGAGTCTTGTCTGTTGTCTCGGTGTATGTTCTGACCATGGTGAGTGATCTCTCATTGAGGGAGACATTTTACTTGCAACTTTGCTTGGTGGTTGATGGGTGCCAACGAGGTGACACTCCTCTGGCCATGGGTGACTTCAGTACAATCACTGGCACTAACAGAGCTGGCTATGAGGATGGTGTCCGTCCCCATGGGTCTGGAGACCAGGGTCAAAGTGGCTCCATGGTCCTTGACTTTGCAAAAGGTCAGGGGCTGCGGGTCACTGGATCCTGGTTCCAACACGCTGAGCCACATCGTAGGACTTGGTACTCCAATACTGGTGGTGCGGTGAAGGATATTGATCACATTCTTGTGGGCAGTTGCTGGAGGCTCTTGCAGAATCTAGGGTCTACAGAAGTGCCCAGTTTTGACTTGTTGTTGCTACTCTGAAGATTCAGAATAGATCTACCACTTACTAGGAGATTGAGGCTGGACTTAGCCAGACTCCAAGATCAAGCTGTTTCTGATGAGGTTGCACACAGTTTGTGTGAGGAGCTTGCAGACTCGGGTGCGACTGCTGACTCTTAACCCTCTGGAGTCGACGGTATCGCTGGTGATGCCGAGTATCTTCCTTGTGTATTTCAGTTCATAACTCGTTGAAATCTAATTATAGAAACATGGAATAAACACTGACTAAATCCGTAATCTGTCTTCTTTTCAAAACGTCCATTGTCGGAAGTATTAATGTTTTTTAAATTAAGTTAAATCGGGAAAAATGTAAACCGTGTCATCTTACTCTGTTTTATCTGCATCGGAGGCGTGTAGTACCGCCCTCACACAAAGATTGATATTCACATTCTAAATAGCCGTATTACTGCGTATTCAGATCGCATTCGCATGGTAATTCGATGAACAGCGCGAGAGTGAAACGCGATCCAGATATATCCCCATCAACGCCATAAAAGGGGCGGAGGGATGTGGCCAGGTGACAATGGCTCATTCATACACATGAAAGTTGCTACATATTCAATGAAAGGAGCTAGAAATAGTGACATGAGTTAGGTTTTTCTTATTCATTTATCTAATTGAATGTTGCGCAACTACATCATTTAGTCATCTTCATGTAGCCAAGACTTTGCTGATCAGATATCTGGGATCAAAACAAACCACCGTTGCTTACTATGTACTTTTATAATGTTTCTGCAAGTGTGTCAAACTGCATTTTGCAATGTCTATACTTTGATGTCAAATTACAAACTTCACTTAAATCTCACATATTTACAAAGTATACTAAGATTAGGATGAGTTTTATCCCAAAACAAATATATAAGAAATAATTTATTTGCCATGACTTAAGTTTATGATATTGAATGAAATGTGTGACCATGCCCCAGTCAGTGAAAGTGTGTTTCCTACCCCTAGACTCCAGAGAGTTAGTGTGATGTGGGAGACCTTCCGTGATAAGACCCTGAAGGTTGCCGAGGGTTGTGTTGCTGTTTCCAGTGCTCCCAGAAGGAGCTGTCTCATCTCGCAGGGCACCCTGGATATTATCGAGAGTCGCAGCACACGACTTGGTGGGAACTCTAGTCTGTACCAGGAATGGAGAAGAATGGCTGTAAGGGCTCTGAGGGCAGATAAAGAGGTGTTTCATAGACGAATTTGTGAGCAGGTGACACACCATCTGTGTTCTAGTGACCCACATCAGACTTACAGAGGAGCTGAAGCATTACGTACATCTGAATCTGTTCCTCAGAGACTTGCAGTCAGGGTGGGGGATGGAATGGTCCTTACGGATGACACTAGTTGTGACCTGCTAGGCAGACTACTTTGAGCAGTTGTTTAAAGCTGACCCTCCAGCTAGGATGTTGGACACCTCTGGGTCCACGATTCTCAAAGCTGATCCTCTGATCAGCTGTAAACCACCCAATCTCACTGAGATCCCACGGGGGGTGAGACAGCTGGGGGTAGGGAAGGCCACAGAGATCTGTGTTATCCGAAGTGAACTTCTCCAGGCTGATGATAAGGCTGTCCTTCTGTCAATGCAGGCAATCTCTGCTTCCATTTGGGAGTCAGGTATCATCCTAACTGACTGGAAAATGGGACTTGTAGTCCCTATCTGGAAAGGGAAAAGTGATCTCTTGGATTGTGGCAACTACAGGGGGATAACACTGCTTTCCTTGCTAGTGTTATCCTTAACAGGATCCATGATCAGCAACCGGAGCAGTCTGGTTTTACACCTAAGAAGTCTACCTTCGACCGGATCCTTACACTGAGGGTTCTCATCAAGCGCAAGTGCAAATATCGGCAGAGGTTCTTTGCAGCCTTTGTCGATTTTCGTAAAGGGTTTGACTTGAGTTGCTCTGTGGGACATCCTGAGACTTTGCGGGATCCCCCCAAAGTTTCTGGATGTCATGTAGCCGGCCTGTTCACTGGTACTGTGAGTGCTGTGCAGAGTGGAGGGAGAACCTCTGCGTTGTTCCCAGTTGATTCTGGGGTTTGCCAGGGGTGTGTTCTTGCTCCTACTCTCTTCAATGCTTGTATGGACTGGGTGTTGGCCAGGATCGTGGGGTCTAGGAGCTTTGGGGTATCTGTTGCTGAAGAAAGATTTACTGATCTCGACTTTGCTGACGATGCGGTGATCTTAGCGGAGTCAATGGAAGCTCTGATGGGGGCTCTCGAGAGACTGAGCGAGGATTCTGAGTGTCCAGGATTGTGGGTATCCTAGGTAAAGACTAAGATCCAGACATTTAATGACTTCTTAGGCACAGCCATCAGTAGCGTGTATGTCTGCTGGGAGAATGTTGACCTTGTCGAGAGATTTATCTCCCTCGGTTGCGACATTCATGTCTCAGGTGACTTTTACTATGAAGTCAGCAGATGGATTGGAAGAGCATGGGGGGTCATGAGGTTGCTGGAAAGGGGTGTGTGGCGCTGCCAATATCTTTGCAAGTGGATGAAGGTCCAAGTTTTTAGAGTCCTGGTGCTCCCTGTCTTGCTGTAAGCCTGTGAAACATGGATGCTATCTAGTGAGCTGAGATGAAGACTGGACTCCTTTAGTACTGTGTCTCTTTGGAAAATCCTTGGGTACCGCTGATTTGACCTAGTGTCAAATGGGCAGTTGCTAGAGGAGTCCAAAATGAGGCACATTACCTGCATTGTGAGGGAGTGTCAGATATGACACTACAGCCATGTACGCGTTTCCTTGAGGATGATCTGGCTCACAGGATCCTCATTGCTGAGAACCCAAGCAGCTGGACCTAGCTAAGGGGACGCCCATGTAACACGTGGTTGTGGCAGATCGATGGTCATTTCCGGAGTGTGGGACTGGACAGTGTGTCTGCCTGAGGGATTGCCAGCCACGATCCCAAGGAGTTTCGCCAAGTGTTGGGTGCGGCAATGCGCTGATACAGTGCATGCTCCCCAACCTGACCTGACTCAAAATCATACTCAGTAGTTTGTATGCCCCCCACGTGCTTGTATGTATGCCTGCCAACATCGGGTCATGCTCCTAATGAGATGACAGATGGTGTCATGGGGGTTCTCCTCCCAGATCTGGACCTGGGCATCACTGAGCTTCTGGACAGTCTGAGGTGCAACCTGGTGTCATTGGATGGACCGAAACAATGTCCCAGAGGTGTTCTATTGAATTTATATCAGGTGAGCGTGGGGGCCAGTCAATGGTATCAGTTCCTTCATCCTCCATGAACTGCCTGAATACTCTCGCCACATGAGGTCAGGCATTGTCGTGCACCAGGAGGAACCCAGGACCCACTGCACCCACATAGGGTCTGACAATGGGTCCAAGGATTTCATCCTGATACCTAATGGCAGTCAAGGTGCCATTGTCTAGTCTGTAGTGGTCTGTATGTCCCTCCATGGATATGCCTCCCCAGACCATCACTGACCTACCACCGAACTGGTCATGCTGAACAATGTTACAGGCAGCATAATGTTCTCTACAGCTTCTCCAGACCCTTTCACATCCATCACATGTGCTCAGGGTGAACCAGCTCTCATCTGTGAAAAGCACAGGGTACAATTGGAACCTGCCAATTCTGGTATTCTATGGCAAATGCCAATTGAGCTTCATGGTGCCGGGCAGTAAGCACTGGGCCCACTAGAGGATGTCGGGCCCTCAGGCCACCCTCATGAAGCCTGTTTCTGATTGGTCAGAGACATTCACACCAGCAGCCTGCTAGAGGTCATTTTGTACAGTAGGGCTTCTGGCAGTGCTCATCCTGGTCCTGCTGATGGGCTAAGTACCTCTACGGTCTTGTACAGCTCTCCTAGAATAACTGCCTGTCTCCTGGACTGTCCTGGGAGACACAGCAAACCCTCTGCCAATGGCACGTATTGATGTGCTATCCTGGGGGCGTTGGACTACCTGTGCAACCTCTGTAGGGTCCAGGTATCACCTCATGCTACCAGTAGGTCACTGACCATAGCCAAATGCAAAAAAGGGTCGTCTCATTGTTGCCCCTGTAGTGCACCTGTTGTTAATTTCATTAACACCAAAGCAGCTGAAACTGATTAATAACCCCCTTTGCTACTTAACTGACCAAATCAACATCCCAAAAGATTAATTGACTTGATGCTATGCTCTGGTTAAAAAGTGTTCCATTAATTTTTTTTAAGCGGTGTATATCACATTAGAAAAATAAATGAGTAAAACATTCATTTCACCAGTAATTAATGGGAAACCAAAATTATAGTCCTAAAAAAGCTGTTCTGAGTTAATAAGTTCATTGACAAGCAGTTTCATTAGGTGCTTTTTAATAAGTAACACCTTTGCAATAACATACAGTCATGGCCAAAAGTTTTGAGAATGACACAAAATATTAATTTTCACAAAATCTGCTGCCTCAGTTTTTATGATGCTAGTTTGCATATACGCCAGATGAATTTATCAGATGATCAGATGAATTGCAATTAATTGCAAAGTCCATCTTTGCCGTGAAAATGAACTTAATCCCAAGAAACCCATTTCCACTACACTTCAGCCCAGCCACAAAAGGACCTGCTGACATCATTTAAGTGATTCTCTTGTTAACACAGGTGAGAGTGTTGACGAGGACAAGGCAGGAGATCATTCTGTCATACTAATTGAGTTAGAATAGCAGACAGGAGGGTGGTGCTTGTCATCATTGTTTTTCCTCTATTAACCATGCTTACCTGCAAAGAAACATGTGCAGACATCTTTGCTTTGCACAAAAAGGGCTTCACAGGCAAGGATATTGCTGCTAGTAAGACTACACCTAAATCAACCATTTATTGGATTATCAAGAACTTCAAGGAAAGATGTTCAATTGTTGTGATAAAGGCTTGAGGGTGCCCAAGAAAGTCCAGCAAGTGCCAGGACTGTCTCCTAAAGTTGATTCAGCTGCAGAATCGGGGAACCACCAGGGCAGAGCTTACTCAGGAATGGCACCAGGCAAGGTGAGCGCTACCATCAGTCCTGTGTCATGCTAACAGTAAAGCATCCTGAGACCGTTCATGTGTAGGGTTGCTTTTCAGCAAAGGAAGTGGGCTCACTCACAGATTGCCTAAGAATACAGCCATGAATAAAGAATGGTACCAAAACATTCTCCAAGAGCAACTTCTCCCAACCATCCAAGAATAGTGTGGTGACGAACAAAGCCTTTTCCAGCATGACGGAGCACCATGCCATAAGGCAAAAGTGAATACTAAGTGGCTTTTTGAGTCCCTGGCCAGGAAACTCCCTAGACCTTAATCCCATTGAGAACTTGTGGGCAATCCTCAAGCGGGGGGTGGACAAACTGAAACCCACAAATTCTAACTCCGTGCATTGATTATGCAAGATTAGGCTGCCATTAGTCAGGATTTGGCCCAGAATTGATTGACAGCATGCCAGGGTGAATTGCAGAGGTCTTGATAAAGAAGGCCCCACACTGCAAATATTGACTCTCTGCATAAATTTAATGTATTTGTCAATAACAGCCTCTGACACTTATGTAATGCTTGTACTTATACTTCAGTATACCACAGAAACATCTGACAAAAAGATCTACAAACACTGAAGCAGCAAACTTTGTGAAAACCAATACTTGTGTCATTCTCAAAACTTTTGGCCACAACTATAGAACACCAAACATTAGTGTTTAGTATCCATCTGAGAGCCAGTGACTGCAATTGCAAATAATCTCATAATTGCAAGAACAGAACTGAGTCAGTCAAAAAAATTTAAAAAAAGAAAATGTCTTTGCAGAAGATATGTGCAGATATACAAACATTGCTTGTCAATGGACTTTTGTTATGAAACCAATAAATTTGCAACATTTTTACTAACTAACAAATATACAGATATATACACACAAGTGTATAACTACTTCCCAGAACCCGTGTGTTGTCTTTCCATTTGCTGCTGGGTCTCTGTATATTTACTAAGGCACTGGCCTCATTATGCATTACAGCTATAGGGAATCCCTGAAGAATCAAATGAAAGTCAAACAGATCAATGTGAAAGCGATAATAAAGGGCAGCTTAGCAGGCATCTGCCAGCTCAGGTAAGTCATCTAAATTCAAAAGGCTTTAGCTGCATGTGTGTGTTTTGTGTGTTTTTGTAACTTACAATCTGGGGACCAGTTGTATCCACAATGTGATAAAAACCTGTAACGTCATATCTTGTGGGGACATTTTTTCTGTCCCCACAAGAATAATCTCAATTTTATAAAAATCTGTAAACAAAGTAAAAAACCTACAAATTCCAAAAGTCAAAAACGTCAATCTTGGATAGCAATGTGACAATGTTGTTACAGTTCTTTACAAGATCTAACAAGATGGTCCAACGTGGAGCTGATTTATGCAGTGGTTTTGTATTTGGAGCTTTGTGTGGTTGTGTGGTTTATGCACTGGCTCCTGAGTATCTGGTCACAGATCATGGCAGCATGTCGGTCCAAAGACACCTGCTCTTATTTACAGTTAGAAGGTCACGGTCTACCTCCATATATGAAAAATTGAATATGTAATGAGTTATGAAGAAGAAAGCAATGCGTCTTTAAAAAGTAAGAGGCATTCTTTATTAAATGGCTCCACTGTCTTAAAGTAAGGCTTGTGCTCAGATGTTGATACTTGAAATCCAATAATTTTAAATCCAGACCAAGAATCTGTTTCAACCTGCTAGTTGAGTAATCTGTGTATTTTTATACTTAACTGGTTGACTGAAACAAAATTTTGATCTGGATTTTTACTTTCTGGACCTGAACTATTTACCTCTTCCTGTACTGTAGTAAAATCCCTTTTCCAGAAGGACAGTACTAGCTTATGTGTGTAGTACAGTGATGGAGTGCATTGTTTTTTTTACAATAACCACACAAGTGAATTTCCCACAGGGATTATATTGTGGTTTCCATGGACCCCCAGCTTGAAGATGTGAGGGTCAGACACCTGGACATAGTGAATGACATGGAGAAGCAGTGCTATAAGTACCTGCTAGACAGCATACTAAGTGACATAAAGGTACTGGGAAATGGTTTCACTTTATAGGCAGCCACATTGTCGCTTTCTTTCAGATAAGCTAAATGATGAATAGCTTACTGTACAGTGCACACAGAAAGTCTTGGGACGATTGCTTAATTTTGTAATAATTGTGCAAATTTATTAGTTTCATAACAAGTCAATTGACAGACAATGTTTAACATATCTGCACATATCTTTCACACAGACATTTTCTTTTAATTAAGTGTCAATTTTTTGACTGACCCATTCAGTTCTGTTCTTGCAATTTTGCTTTTAATTGTAACTGTGGTCACTGGCACCCAAAGACATACTAAACGCTAATGTTTGGTGTTCTGGTGTTATTGTGAAAGTGTTGCTAATTAAAAAGAACCCACTGAGATTGCTTGGCCATGACATTTTAACTCAGAGCAGCTGTTTTAGAACTATAATTTGAGTTTCAATTTATTACTACTTGAAATGAATGTTTTACTTAATACTGGTTGTTTCTAATGCAATAATTTATATA
>JAUMHC010012739.1:0-13344 GCA_032359785.1 Heteromormyrus szaboi | reverse complement strand
GCCCCCAACATGTGTGACGCAGATGGAGCTGGGGGGACGCTGCAGCTCTGCGTGAAAAAACCAGCAAAATACCTGAAAATGCAAATATATCAGAGGGGAAAAAAAAGAGATTAAACCAGCATTAATTCCCCCTCAGCAAATTCTTTTCTTTCTCTAAGACATGAAAGAGCGCCTCTCTTATTTATTTATCTGAAATGGACCGCGCCACATACATCTTCAAGGGCCGAGCCTGCCAGCGCTGCTAATTAGGCAGAAATATGCAACCTAAAAAACCCAGGATTAATTAAATGTTTATTTCTCTTCACCCCTCCGCCAGTCCGGCCCGGCCTGGCCCCTGAGTCCTGGGTGGCGTCATGTGATAGCGTTTCATCATGTGATCAATCTCGCGGACAGATGGCCGACGCCTCTGTCACCGGGGTCCCGTGCCGGCCGATGTGTTATTTCCAATCGTACAGGTCAGGTCCAAAGCAAACGGAAAACGGGCTAGGATTAAGTGGGCGGCCCAATAGACATTTGTGGTGTGTATACGAGGCCGGCCCAGAGCCAGAGGCTGAGCCTGGACGGGACGGGGAACAGAAATGTGTATGAAATTAGCAGCCCATTACAGCGGCGCAACAAACGACCTTGCCATCTGCGCAGAGCTCCGGAGCGCCATATTAGAGCAGACAGGTGTCTAAATATTTATCAAGCAGGCAAAGTTTATTCCTGTGTTCGGCACTTTAAAAAATTACTCGCAATTATTTAAGGCGAGAATTACAGCTTTATGAAGGGAAACGGGGGTCTGCAGGCAGCTTCACACACGCATCATGTGTTCCTGGGACCTCCTCACCCCCTCCGCGTGCCCCACCAAGCAGGCCGGCCGGCTGGCCGTACGTGTTCCCGGGACCCCCCCCATCCAGGTGCCCCGCCACCCGACGGAGCAAACGCCAGTACAGATCGTCTACAGCGGAGTCGCCCCTGACGCAGGTATAGTCATGACAACGCCGCCAACGCAGCAGCACGGTAACGGCGCGGGGTGCTTGACGTGTGGGCGTGCAGGAGGATGCCGAGACATGCAGGGGCCGCTTGAGGTGGGCGGGACCCCGTGGGGGGGGTGGGAGCGAACGAGGAAGCGGAGCAAAAGCAGCTTCCAGGACACAACCCTCCCCCCTTCGCCGACACGGCACCCAGACACCCACGACACGCACACTTGCACGCCGACCGACGCCCCTTTTGACGCAGCAGGGCGGGGCCTACCACTCGAAGGCGAGGGGGGAATTCATGCAAATCAACAGCCCATAATGACCCTTCAATCGGCGCGGTCGCTGAGCACTTCATCAGGCACGAGCGGCAGCGCCCAGCGCCGGAATCAGAAAATTATTAAAATGCTGTTTGGCGCGCGGTTCGCATTAATCAGAGCGGCGTAATAAATGGGCGCCGAGCGGGCGGTGGAGCATTAGTCACGCGGCTCGGTACAATAACGACGGTGATGAATGGGCTTGCAGTTAGCAGAGGTCAATCATAAACCCATCCAATGCTTCATTTGATTTCTTAATTTAGACAAACACAATTTGTTTATGGGAGAGATATCAGGTGCTCTGGAATGAGGAACGCCGCTGAAAACGAACATCATTAATCAGAGCTTGATTACAGAAGACTCCGGTTGTTTATTCTAATTTCATTCATTTCGATCAACAAAGAAAACACACGCGAACGCGGCCGTTAGGCGCGGGATGGTACCCCCACTTCCCATATTAAACATGGCCGTGATGAATGTCCCCGCAGCCACTAAAACAAAGAGGTTTTTATTACAGAGAACCCAAAGCAGGGCCGCAGGGGGCAGCTGACCCGCTTTGAAATTCCGGCCACAGCGAGGGGGGGCGTTTAAACATGACTTATGGAAACATGGGCTGTTTCTCTCACACAAACTTTAAGGAGGTTTTTTTTTCACCCCCTGATTGGAATCAGCAGGCAGTGGACTAAATGGTCAACAGTTATTCGGTGGTGGTGTTGGTGAGGGGGGGGGGGGCAGTTTGAATCAAAGTTTTGATCATGGAAAAACCAAGCAAAAAAAAAAGGAAAAGGGAAAAGGAAAAGCCCAAATTAGGAGCTTTACTCCACCCTGGACAGACGTTAGTACAGCGCGGATCTGTATTTCACTGTAATCAAATATATATCTGGGTAAAAAAAAAAGGATTCAGGGTGAGGGGGCTTGGCTGGTAAATCATCTGTGGGAATTAGTGCTGGCTGACTTAGGAGGGAATGAGATGTAAGGTCTACCTGCTTGACGAGGAACTGATGTATCAGCAGGAACCAGCAGTTGGACATATGAACAACAGCGAATCACCTGTCCAACACTTGCCCTACATCTAACGTTAATTTCCTAACTAGGTAGACAGCATGACCTTTGACCCCGGCAGGCTACAGCGTGACCTTTCACCTCGGCAGGCTACAGCGTGACCTTTGACCCCGGCAGGCTACAGCATGCGGGTGCTCACCAGCAACAAAAGCGACTGCCACATTCAGCATAGTCAGGTATTTTAATTATGGAATAAAAGTCAGCGATACGACAGCAGGGACTCTCCCATGACTCTCCCATGACTCGACTTGCAGCGTCCGTTTGCCACTAACACATTATTAGCAGGGAGGAAGGAGACGCTGCTCTGAGGAGCAAGAGTGAGCAACCCAGGGTTTGAGGGCATTGCCGAGGTGAGACGGTCTTGCTTCTGGGATGGCGAGGAACCCCCCCCCCACCAGCACAACCCTGATCTGCCACAGACAGACCCCGCTAATTAAATCACTTAGCAAAGTTTACTTAACGGTAAATGGGTAGAAATATTTAAGGTGACTGCAAATTTGCTTTCATTTCAACTTCAATGGTCGGTCTGTTTAGACTAATCTGCAAGTAATTAGCACATAGATTTGCATCAAAATCATTTATACCATATGCTGCAGAATTATGGAAAACAGCAAATTAAAATGCTCTCTTTCGTCTGTCATGGAAACGGTGCGCGGGGAGCGGCGCCGCGGCACCATGTGGCATTAAACGCGGGCTGCCGGACGCTTCCCGTTTGGAATGGAAGATGCGGCGTGCGGCGTTTCAAGAGCCCGCCAGATGCCGATTGAAAAAAGTCTCCAGGGAAGAAAAGGATGGAGAATTCTCCACGCACCCCCCCCCCCCACGAGGGCACTTCTAAGACGCCGTGCGGCCCACCGACACTGCAGTGTGGCGAACGCCCGCCGCATTCGTAGACGAGGACCCTCCAAAGTTAAAGAGTAATTCTGTTAAAACTTTACATGAGGGAAAAATAAACCACGGGGAAGGGAGGAAAAAAAACAGGTGGAACTCAGGAGAAATGAGCAGATAGACAGAGGGAGGGGAAGGCAGGCTTTGTATCTCGCATGACGCAAAGAGAAATGGACATATAGCAGGTCTCTTATAGTGGATTGTCATCCTAGTAGTGACATGGCGAGAAGCAGGAATACAGACGTCCTGATACAGACTCAGGGGCAACAGACGCACTGAGACAGACTCAGGGGCACAGACGCTCTGAGGCAGACTCAGGGGCACAGACGCTCTGAGGCAGACTCAGGGGCACAGACGCTCTGAGGCAGACTCAGGGGCACAGACGCTCTGAGGCAAACTCAGGGGCACAGACGCTCTGAGGCAGACTCAGGGGCACAGATGCTCTGAGGCAGACTCAGGGGCACAGACGCACTGAGACAGACTCAGGGATCACAATGAGCACTATACGAAGCCACCCCACCCCTCCGAGCTGTTAGTTGAAATTTTTTTTGCCTTGAAATGTGATCTGATCTTAGTTCAAAAGAGAGTAGTATCTAAAACGTGTAAGACATACTGTTACCCTCTTCGTTGCCCCTTCATCACGTCCAGGAGCCGCAGAATTCAAGTGGATCGTTAACGGGAATCAGACGTTAGAAATACGACTGATACATGCGAGAGGGTCGTCTCCACGATGACAGCCCGGCCGTGATACAACAACGTGGCCCAGGCCATCTTGGGTTTAACAAGGTCCACGGACCCCTGTGCTTCTTTCCGCCATCCCATAATACCCACTGACGGATATCTCGCTCGATGCTCCTTGATGTCACTCTAATACGGTTAAGTGTATCTGTGGAGCCCCTTGATAGAAGCTAATTCAGGGAGGCCCCCGTTTATGCGGTGCGCCTCGATAACGGGCCCCACTGCAACGGTGAGGTAATCACCCATAAATCCCACAGATCAATGGCTACAGTCCTTAAATTATAGGCAGTCTCCCGCAATTAGCTCCGTTAAACAGAAGTACCTTACGATTCCCTTTTCATAGTCCAAATGCCCCCCCCCATCCCCCCACAAAAGTCAATTTACTAAGTCAGGATCCACCTGATTAAGAACACAACCCCCATAAATCTAATTAATAATCAACCATTCTTAGCGATCTATTCCCCAAACTGTCTTTATCTACCACTGACCTGATTAATCGAGACTGAGACACTGAGGGGGACAGAACAGGAAAGAGCCCCTCCTTTCGTCTGATACTTCGGTTTATCGATGTTTACATATTCTAATGCGATTTACGTTCCTGCCGAACGGGCCAGACAGGGGGTAAATCCATGGGGGGAGGGGGTCTGGCAGGACCCATCCAAGGCTGAAGTCTAATAGAAGACCTTCCACAATAACCTCCAACTGACACCTAAGGCTTACAGCTATGGAAACGTGCCTCACACAGCTATGTAACATATAGTGAACCAGGGAGCCACTTCTGAGTTCCAGTCTGGTCTACTGGCCTGTCCCAGCTAACAGAGCTAAGACCAGTCCAATAAGATGACACTGGCACACCTAAGGAAGATGTCGTCACCCCCCCCCCCGTGCATGTGGTGTTCTGTCCCCCGCTGTGTTCAGGACACACAGCACGTTCATCTACTGTGTGTGAATTAATCAAACCACAAGGTCGCTGAGATCGACCCTTGACCCCCTGGTGCCCCGCAAATACGAAGATCAGCCTTTTTTTATTGGGGGGTCCCCACATGCAGTATTTAAAAGGTGCACGCACTCTGACAAGACACGGGTGCGGCAAGTTGAAGGACTGGGGATTCTGGGGCAGCGGCAGTGATGCCCACAGTCTTCTGACCATTAACCTCTGCGCTGCTCACACACCACGATTTCAGGCAGAGCGCAGATCAAGGGCGGGTGCGTCGGGAAAAGGTTTATTCGGCAAGATCCCCACCCCCTCCTCGGTGAGCACATGGCGAGCGTGTGCGCGAGTGTGCGAGTGTGCAAGCAATGGCTGACTGAAGAGGAGTAAGTGGTTTGAGGGGCCCGAGTGATTTGGGGGGGCTGGCTAAAACACAGTATTTACACTGAGGATTATTGGGGGGGACAATGAGGAAGGGGGGAGGTGGGGGGAGTGGGGAGGCAGCTTAAATAAAGAAAGAGAAACATTGTTTACGGGAGTCGCCTGGCGACAGACCCTGCGGACCAGCAGCATTTTTAAAGAAGCGGCCATACCCCCCAGCACTCCCATAGGGCTGTGCTGGCCCAGACTCCCCAGTCGTGGGGTATTTATCCATCATTAAAACTGGGGGACGGGGGGGTTATGGAGGTAGGAGGATGCGGGGTAGGCCGCCCACGCACAAGTGTGTGTCCATGTGCACCGTGCATGCGTGTGCAGGCAGGAAGTGACCCGTAAACATAGTGCTACAGTGTCTTTGCACAAAGCCAACGCAGCTCGCACAAAGGCCAGACGGCCATTAAAGCGCCCACCCCCCCAAAACCCCGCCCGCCGGGGGCCTCATTACCACCCGACACAATGGGCGGCCCGATCTGAGCCGCACATCATCAGCTGTCCACTGACTGGGGAGAGTCCATATACCGGGAAAAAGGCGGCCGGGGAGCGGCTTTGTGGGTCTCAGGAGACCCCACAAAGCGGGTAGTGGGGGGGGCTGGGAGCACTGTGGGGCACACAGAAGAGAAGGGGGCTTAAGCACTGCTCTCCGACACAACAGTGACATTCACAGGCTGAACAACATCTGTTCAGAGGGGACAGCCAGGCCAAAAGTGGAGGGGGGGGCGGGGGACAGAGATCCTGGGTCATACTGGGACACTCTTCATCGTAATTTCCCTCCTCGCCTCCACTGCCAGCGATAACAGACGGGATTCGGTTCAAGCATCAGGCACACTGGGATCCAGTGAATCCACAGCAGGACAGCTCCAGACGCCGGCTTCCGACAGGCAGTCAGCGAAAACTACTCTGACCTCAACCTCCCACAAACACACTCAGAGAAACACTGGAAGCCAGCGTTGACCCGAGAACAGCCACTGCAGATGTATGAGGGGAAGAGGGACCGCGGCTGCAGGCGGGGAGGGCCACGCGGACCGACAGCCTGGGCAGACAGAGAGAGAAAAGAATGGGAGGAAAAAAATTGGAAAAAGGAGTCATCGCTGTGGAAAGGCAGGCCGAATCCCAGGTGGACCCCGCCCAGAGGAACAGGCCCCCAGCGATTCAGGCCTGCCATAAAAGCGTTATTAGGGACCACTCTGAGAAAGAGAAAAGCCAGAGACACGACTACATGAAACACAGCAACATCTGGCCGTCTGCGGCCAGACAGACTCACGTAAATCCTGGCCAACAACCCAGGGGTGCTTTATGGTTGGCCGCGGTGATTACCGGGACATTGAGAGCCCCAGGCCCCGTGACATGAGTGCAGGGCTGGCCGTTTCCGTTTTAATTACGCAGCTGCGAGTGCCGCTGCCCGCCTTTCCATCGAGACGCAGCACCGGCACTGTGTAAACACAGATTACTCATAAGGGCCACGGCGGAAATCGCTAAATAAACTTGGAAGCGATGGCGGCCACAGGCACGGCCCGGCCACCTCATCCCCCGGCCCCCCCCCGCACGCTCCACCCCTCTCGCATTCGCCCCCCCCCCCCAACAAGGCGTGTTAATGGGACAGGGCATCTCAGGACCACCTGCGGGAGGGGCTACCCTGACATGATACATAACCGGCCAGTACCTTCAATAATTTTCCATCGTGTACATGCGAAAAAAAAAAAACAAAACACGTCTGACAGCTGGGATGTACGCGGCTCTGGGCTGTCACATCTGGTTCATAATTATACACTTCAAAAGACGTGGAACATAATATACACAATTCACATGAAATATGAGAATGCGCCCCTTCCCTTTCTGGTCATTACGGAACACTATAACCACAAGCAGTGGCATGGCGGGCGTGTGTGAAGGCTGTCTGGACGGAGAGACGTTCGCACGCATTACCGAGCCGCCCTACACGCACCTGGCAGCTGAACAATCGGCAATAAGTCTCTCTAAGTGTCACATTCCAGGCAGAGCCCTGGCTGCTTCTGTCCGGCCGCAGTTGCCAAGGTTACACGGACCTCCCGACGTCTGCAATGCCCCCCAACACGACTTGAGGGGAGGAGGGTTTGGAGATGACATCTTGGGGGACTGCAGGGACAACTCTCTGGCCCTGTTCATGTTCTCAGACATCTCCCGCTTCTGGGCAAGCTCAAGGCCGGGTAACAGCCGGGTAACAGCTCAGCGGATTCGGGATCTGTGTCCGGAAGGTTGTGGGTTCAAACCCCACGGCCGGCAGAGTAATCATTGCACCATTGACCAAGATCTTTAACCTCACCTGCTCCAGAGATACTGGCTGACCCTGTGCTCTGACCCCTAGCTTTCCGCACGCCTACGTTGCTAAAGCACCAGCTAAATAAATGAGTGTAAATGTGATGTAAATGCAACCTGAAAGTTCCAGGTTTAACACTTCGTAACCTTGAGCAAAGTTCTTCACCTGAAATTCTGTGGTTAAATGTACAGCTGAGAAAGCAGATAAAAAGGTTAAAGTATAATTTACAGTCTCTAAAAACTGTTTTCTGTGCTGTCGCAGTACCACCCCTTTAATAGTTTAAGAGTTTCCATATGCTGTCAATCAATTGGTTTTATCCAATGGGAACCAAGAGAAGCGACTTTCAGCCAATCAGTGACTGACAGTTCAGAGTGAGGTGAAACCCTAGTTAATAACCTAGGGGGAAATTACAGGTCACAGAGACGCTGGCCTCCAGCTCCCACAGCCCTGACATCTGAATCTGATGCCACATCATCACAGATGCTCATGAAGTCCTGGGAAATGGGGTCTATGTCTTCTCACACAATACGAGAGCTCGCTCTACCTTTAGGACTAGAAAATAATAGCATGTGACCTTCGACCTCACGCAAGCTCAGCCACTCACCTGCTGCCTGTAGGACTAGCTGGAGTCTAGCCTTCGCTTGCTCTGCTGGGGTCTGAAAAAGAGGACAAAAGAGTGATACGTTGGAGAATGTCACTCACATGGGGGGTGGGGGGTGGGGTGGAGAGTCGGGTCAGAACATGAACCACACTGAGTGGGAGCAGCTCACACAGATGAGAACTACAGTCATCGTGGACATCACCACTGCAGAGTGGGAGGGTACAATCAGCAAAGGTATGTCGGCTGGGAGTTAGCAGCCCAGGAAGGAAAGAGGAATCGTCAACGCTGAAGATACAGGTGACAATGCTGCGCTTTCAAGAGGACTGCGTCGACAGCAGTACCACAGAACTAAGCAGTTTTCTGACATACTTCCAAAGGTTTAGCCGTAATTCCAATACGGCCACTATTAGATTTGAGGGTATTAATTGTCACGAAAGAAGGATTGTCAGGCAAGTTATAAAGGCCCAGACCGCTGTGGCTCTGGGGCGCGGACTCGTTAAAATGCAGCCGCGTGGAACATGTAGGATCACGCAGAAATTAAATGCTAATAGGATCAAATCCGAATGCGGCACCGAGGAGCGGCTTGGACATGGCGCCCGCTGACAGCCCACCGCTCATTATTCAGCGCAAATCTGATTTATCGAACGCTAAACTCGTCACTTTGTAAAAACGTCATCTTTTCCAGGGAGCCAAGGAAACATAATGATCTGCTTTAATGTAAAAGTGTCACCATGCTGGGTGACAGACGCATCACACCCACCCCCCCCCTCCGGAAATCCAGGGTAGCAAGTCGTCTTCAGAATAACGCTCGAACCAGCAACCCATGGGTTTGAAAGAGGCGGCCGCAGAGGGGACCCAATTTCACTCTGGGTCACTTGTTCACAACAAGAGTTTGTCTGGCCGTGCTAAGCAGCCAGAAGGACTAACAGAGGCTGAAAAATGGGGCAGACAGCAATCGTCTTAGTTACAGTTTATTATAACATTTCCCGCATAATTACATTAGCATTTGTTTACACTGCCCCCAGGCACCCGTCAGACTACATAACACTGTACGTATTTCCGCAGGAGAATTTTTGCCACCCACCCCCCCACCGGCATGAAAAACAAAATTAGGATGCGGCATTACAGAGCAGGAAAGTCGCCGCGCGACATGACAAATGGACACAGTTAGATAAACATATCAAATTGCGAAAATGACGCCCCTGTCGAAAAACTAAAAACCAAACAGCTCCGGCTGGGGGTCTGACTCTACACATGAAACACATGCCCCGCCGCCGTCCAGCAGGAGGCGCTGTAGAACAGGGCACAAAGGGGCTCTGAAATTACGTTGGGTTATTTTCTCCTCCAAAATAAGAAAATTGCAAATGTCTTCTGCAGAACAAGACAAAAACAATTAAGGCTTAGTTTGGAAAAATGAACCAATAACTGTGGAGAGCCCAGGGCTCTGAGCTCTGATTGGTCAACTATGGCAGTACTCACTAAGTGACACTGACGGCTTCAGAGCAGAATTCTGGTTTTACACTGCTTTTATACATCCTTAAACGTATTTCACTTTAGTTAGGTTTTAATCAATTGTCTAAACTGTGAATTTACATCGGAATTTCATGAAGTTCTTGTGACCCACTGTGAATAAGCACTGTGTATGAAATGCACAGATAAATTTGCCTTTCCGAAACGGACGGGGTGACATGTGCCACTCAGGCTCAGAAAGTCACCCTCGTTAATTCATTAATAATCAATAAGCCCTTAATTGCACTCCCCGGGGATGGCTCCCGCCTTTAACCGCTGAAGCCCCCAGCTGAGTCCCTGTGTTTCAGCAGGGAGGGGGGCCCAGAGAAACCCCAAGACACTCCCACGCCACCACTAGGAAGGGATCAGTTGTGTTGTGTGAGAAACACGGGTGGGGTTTTAAAAAAAAAGAAACAAATTTATCTGCTTTATGAGTGAAGTTGCAGCATAGAGCAGAAATTTATCTTCATTGCTGTGTCGAGGATGCACAGCCATGGGCCGTAATGAGGCACCCAGCCACTGGCTGCCTGGAAGGGGCCAGATCCTGCTGCCCCTCCCACGGCTTATTGTCTCCTTGCTGCTAAATGACACACCCCCTAGGGATCTCCTCAACCCCCCCCTCCCCCTGGACTCCATAAAACGCCTCATTAAAATATCACCAATAACAATAACAGAAGCGTTTTAATAACTTGACTGCGATAATCAGCCGTCAAGCAGCATTAGCGTAAATCGGCGAGTGGTGTGGTGGAACTGTGCACCTCCCTGTGGGAATGGGGGGTACAGGTGGAGACGCAAGCTGGAATGAGGGGGTACAGACGAGGGCACAAGTGGAAATGAGGGGTGCAGGTGGGGGCACAAGGGGGAATGAGGGGTGCAGGTGGGGACACAATCAGGAATGAGGGGTACAGGTGGGGGCACAAGAGGGAATGAGGGGTACTGGTGGGGGCATAAGAGGGAATGAGGGGTACTGGTGGGGGCACAAGGGGGAATGAAGGGGTACTGATGGGGACGCAAGCGGAAATGAGGTGTACAGATGGGGGCACAAGCGGGAATGAGGGGTACAAGCAGGAATGAGGGGATACTGATGGGGCACAAGTAGAAATGAAGGGGTACTGATGGGGACACAAGTGGATATGAGGGGTACAGGTGGGGGCACATGAGGATATGAGGGGTACAGGTGGGGGCACAAGTGGGAATGAGGGGTACAGATGGAGGGCAAAGCGGATGTGAGGGGTACAGATGAGGTACGATTCTGAGACTTTGCTGATGTCAATGAGCCTCTGTAGAAGGTTCCAGAACAGGATCGGATGGGATTGACCCACTGACACCACAGGCCAATCGTTCACAGGCAGGGCGTAATCATCCCAGAATCAGGGGTGCGAACCTCCCCCGAGAGAAATCCAATTACCCACCAGCGCACTCACACTCCACAGTCTGTGCTGTTATATAAATGTTTCTTTAAATGGGTCTGTCGGCTCACTAGTGAAGCGGTCCTGACGGTTGCCATTCAGGAGTCGAAGCGCTAAACTAGCAAACAAAAGGAAGAAATGTGGAGCTTGAAGCTGGCATGTGGAACCGGAGTGAAAGACGACATCTGCTGCAGCAGTTTGAGGGGTGCTTTTTTGGGGTGGGGGTGGGGGGACGGGGGGTGAAGCTAATATACACGGCTGTCTGTTAGAGACCTGGACCCCCTTCCTGCTGAGCGAAACACGGAGCAGATCACCACAGCCCATAAATAAGCCGGCGATCCAGCAGACACACATGGACTTGGGGGGGTCCCAACCTCACAGTGTTTATGAGCTTGGGGGGTGGCGCGGGCATTCCTGTGGACGCCACGAGGTGGACTATCCGTTACTCTCAGGCACAGTATGGCGGCATCACAGGAACAGGACATAAAGCACCGTGTGTCAGATAAAGCGCCTGGGCTTTAAGTACGGAGTGCATGGCACGTCAAATCCAGGACAAGGAGAGCCCAGCTAACAAAAAGCGGCAAGTCATGCTGGAAACCAAGCCGACAAGAGGTGACGGAACCGGACGGGTTGGAACCGGACCTTCAGCTTCCTCTCCAGGCAATCTGCATCATTGCGGCAACACCGATCAGTCACACGAACAACCATTAATAAGCAGTTCATCATCGCTATTACTCTGTGTCCATCTCAGACCGTCAGTGACAAGGGCTCCCAAAAATAAGAGAACAGCAGAGGATGACAAGTTTAGAGGTGTTCCTTGCGCACCCAAAGACCTGTCGCCTTGGCGCCCAATAGGTCTCAGCACTAGACTGTAAGAGGCACAGCGCCACTCCTATCTCGCCCGCCTTGCTAGGCACACGAGAGACCTTCACAGACAATGGGACGTCCCCCGAAAACGCTCCAATGACCTTCAGCATGCTCCGGCTGCAATGCATTAGGTTTATTTTTGTTTTTCATTTACTCTGACTTTTTCATTTGTTACTAAGGACCAGGCTGCTCCTGGCGCTTTTAAAGAAGAAAAATACGTACCCCTTAAATGCAATATTCCCGTTTTTAATATCCAAGTCTATAAGATCAGGGCAGAGACGCCTCCCTCCGTAATGTACTTATTTATATATTTATTACCATCCTGCCTATCAGGGGTCGAGTCTCCGCGTCTCTCGTCTTACATATAAAAAAATAACGCTGTGCATAGATATACTTTTATATATAATCTCGATACGAATCGGCGCTCCTTTACAACGTGCCATACTTCAGGACGGCACTAACAACATTTTACGGGCTCGGAGCTGTTCATCTTCACGTCTCCAGCAGGCACAAACGCTGCATAATAACGTCGTTTCCTGGCCCTAAATGTTATTTCAGAGGCCTTGACTCATTTCTCAAACTTCACCACTTTTACAATTCCCCAAACTTTGATTTCCTTCATTATTGCCAACAGATTTCATTACGTATTTTGAATGTAAACAACCCTGAGTAATGATACCAACACCCCCCCCCCCCACCCGCCGCTGACGTGTGTACGCCTGTGTCTCTCTGACCCCGCCCCCCAAGCCAGCATGGACACAGGGCGGAGGAACAGGCTGACAGCACCCATTTAACACGTCTTCAGAAAATCTGGGCGCGTGTGTGCGCGCAACTGCTGCTCGTACAGAGGGAGGGGCGTGTGTGTCAGAGTGTGGTGGGCAGAGGGGGGGGGGGGGGGTCAGGGGAAAAAAAAAAAAGTTTTATACTCAACTCACATAAATCATGTAGAAGAAAAATGAAAAAATGTGCAGGCTAACTCATCTTCTCTCCATCGAGAGAAAATGAAATTCAGTGAAATACCTATCAAAAGCACAATCACCAAGAGATAATATCTGCTTTGGTCTATCTGCACTTTCCGATTTAATTTCCTGCACGCCCTTGACATCCAGTGATACCATTAAGATTAAGCGCATACAGTAACAGAGGGCTTCTCGCACCGTGATATATGAGGGCCCCACGCTAAATGTAATATCATCATTTGAAAATTAATGCAATATTTCTTTTGTTAGGGTTTTCTTCTCTTCACTCCTCTCTTCACCGAACACTCGAGCCGAAAAATGGCAAAGCTGGGGGGAGAACAGAGATGGGCTTGGGGGGGGGGGGGGGGGGGGC
>JAUMHC010012738.1:2574-13363 GCA_032359785.1 Heteromormyrus szaboi | reverse complement strand
TAAAATAGCATTATCACCAACAAGCGCTGCTACTACAGCAAATGCGAGGCTGACACTGAAGCGTTACCTTTTGTTTCGGCACAGAGATGTGCCCTGTGACTCATTTACTGGCGCGTACAATTTATATTAGGTCAGCATTCACGGTTTGACTTCTGATATTCAGATCGAGTTTTAGGTCAAACTGGTTTGTTCGATTTTCAAGAAATTCTAGTTCTAGTGAGTTCGAGAACCGAGGTACCACTGTACTGAAGTCTGGTGAATAGGACCGTGTGTCTCTTTATCTCTGGCTTTGTACTGATACATTTGCTGTTCAACAGAGTTTTTCCTACTAGACTGCAATGGAGTCTTCCTATCAGACTCTTGAACTCACTACCTACTTATTGAGCTCTTGTGCAAACTATAATTTCTAAATCCCTCCAGCACAATTCCTTTTGTCCTTTGTACCAATAATAGTCTTCATACCTTCCCATGTAGAGCCTAAATTTGTGCTTGCTATATCAGATTACACTTGCTTTTTCAGTTTTTTCCAATTCCAAATAGATGCCCTCTCTAAATTCATGCTTTTTTCTGTATAGCAACCCCTTGAATAATTTTTGTCACACATGGTTTACTATTAGGGGACACCTCAACAGACTTTTCAGGAATCAGATTGTCCACGCAGAAGGAAACATAGCAGCTGATAACATCTGTAAGAACATCAGTGTCCAAGCTGGATTTCTTAAACATCTCCCAGTCTGTACACTCATAACAACGTTACAGGCTCTGGGTGGATTCAAGAGTGCAGACATTAATCTATTTGTCGAGGGGGTTTTCCCTCTGCAGCGCAGTACGATAAGATGGGACGAGTTGAATGTAGTTGTGGTCTGCTCCTCCAAGTGGTGGAAGGGGGAGAGTTTTATATGCATCTTTAATACAACACAGACCCAGTGTCTTAAGTCTGGTAGGACACGTAGCATATTGATCAAAGAATCTCAAAATATTTGTTCAGAAGTGTTTTTTAGAATTAACATCGGAGCTTCGGGTGATACGGCCTGCTGACCTGGGGTTAATTACAATACAGACTCTGAGGCTTTATGCACATTTGCTCTTGGATTTAGCAGAGTGGCAGTAGTATCCTCTACTTCTCGTTTGGCCCTAGAATCAAACTGTATTGAGTCAAGAAGACTTTGTTTTAATAAGGAGCTCTTTTTTTCAGCAGTTTTTCAAAACAGTCATCCCATGACAAATATTTGAGGAAACTCACAGGACAGAGAATCGGGGGGGGGGGGGGTGCAATGACATGGACAACAGTTTAGTGCATGGTCTTTCTCTAGCCAGAACATTCTTGCCGTATCTTTGATTTACATATAGGCAAACAGCGCCCCCCGGTTACATGTCAGTCACACCAGCATATTGGCCAATCTTCTTTAACTTTCACTTCCACACTTGCGTAGCAACGGCGTGTGGAAACGTATGACTTGCAATTGTCATACAAACCAGCTCTTGGGCAAGATAACATGTGTTGGGTGATCAGTAGTAGCCTACATAAGTCTTTCAAAATTCAAATGAATACATCCTGTAAGAGCTTATGATGGTCAGAGTTGTGTCTGTCCCAGACAACACAGGGCGCAAGGCTAAAATAGACCATAATCGATTTTCCAGTCAGAACAAAATTCCAGTAATATGCATGATATCAGAGTAATATTGACTCGGTAACTAATTAAACCACCATCTCTCTTAATAGATACAATAATAAATAAAGATTTTACACATCACAAAATTTCTAATGTCAGGAAAAATAAATAGGCCACTCAGATTGATTAATTTTCGTTTTACTGGATTGTTTAATTTGAGATAGTGAAATTGATCAGTGTCACATGTATCTGTTCGTGAATATACTGCTTTAAAAAACAGCTGACATCTCAAGTCATTATGTCAATGATGATCAATAATGTGATTCATTACAAATGTACTTTATGCAGGCATTTTTTGTGGACAGCAATAAACTGACTGCTTACAGGCAACGTGACGATGCACAACACACATCTTCATCTCTTTTCTGAAGTTGAGATTCTTGAGTTTCTTGTAGCTTTTGCAGTCAATTACAAATTTAACATTTTCAAGATGTTTGGGATGCGTTTGATTTTAATGAAGTGCCAGGCAGAGCCACTGCAAACATTAAAGAAGTATTAACATCTGCAGAAACATGGGAGAATACACACATGCACACACAGACGCACAGACAGACTCACGGTATAATGTAAAATACACATAGCATATGTTTCATGTACATGTTTGAATCATTAAGTTACAGAGGGCAGTCAGGTTAAATACATGAATGTTGATGAATGTCATTTATGAGTTAATTAGAAGGTAATTGCTTTACACTTATTTAGATTGTCACACACACAAATACACTTAAAAAGTGAAAACTGACTGCATACCTGTGAGATGTCCAGTTCGATCTTTCCACTGTTCATTTTATCAAGGGTTTTAAACATACCTGTTTTGGGTTAAAAACATTATCATCAGGAGGTAACCACTACAACAAGAGTAGCCCATGCAAACTTCATACTCACTATGCTACCTTCAGTGTACAACATATATAATTCACAAAAAAATACGTAGTCTTCTCCGTATGGTACAGCATCCAGTCAGTCTTAATAGTGAAAAGGAGTTTTTCTACTCTTTCCAGATATGTGAATTATTTTGTGGTTAAGTCAAAATGGTGATGAATGTTTTTTAATGACTCTATTATGCGTTTAACTTCATTTATTTTCAATTGTGTTATTTTTAATTTGGGATCACAGCTAGCATTTATGATGCCCCTTTTACTAACCGGAACAAGCATGTGACTAACTTTTCAGCTAGTGTTAATAGCTAATATACAGCAGTTTTAGCTATTTGTTTTACTATAGTTATTGATGTCCCTCCACATGTACAGCGCACTGTAGATGGAAACTTCAATGATGAAAAATACACTGTATGTACAAGAGTATTGGGACACTTGGCCATTACATCTACAGAACATTTATTACATCCCATTCTAAACCCCAAGGCATCAATATGGAGCTGGTCCCCCCTTTGCAGCTAATATAGCTATGACCCTTCTGTGAAGGCTTTCCACAAGATGTTGGAATGTGTCTTTGGGATTTTTTGCCCATTCAACCAGTAGAGCATTTGTGAGGTCAGGCACTGATGTTGGAGTTGGGGTCTCATTCATGAAATGTTCATAACACATTTGCGCGTAAAAGGCGATTTTACTAAAATCTTACACCACATTTACAAACCATGAGTAAAACCTAGATTTTTTTTCATAATATCCTGCGTAGCTTCATAAATACCAGTCAATGCACGTTGTCAGTTCATTGCCATAATCCATATCCATCACCGCCCCAAATCTTACCATATAAGGATGTGCAGAATCTGTCAAAATGTCAAAAGCGAAAAAAGAAAGGAAAAAACCTCAAAGTAGCAGAGACCATTGTACTTTTAACAGAAGTTATCAAGAGAAAGATATTGTTCTGTAGCGTGAGTAGTGGTTTCACTGGGTCAGGCAAAGGAATTGCTTGGAAAGAGGTGATGAATGGTGTTAAGTTAGTGTCTTCCTTAGAGTGAACTGTTCAATAAATAAAACGGAAATGGTGTGATTTGAAATTAGATACAAAGACACGCATAGCTCTTCACCGAAAAAGTCCCTCCTCAACGCGAGGGGGTCCCGGCTCTTCACAACTCTTTGTTTCAGAGGAGGTCATCGCATCCATTATTCATTATTATATTTATTAAGATGAACAAGGAGATTGCGCTTGTCATGTGGAGACTAAATGAGAGATGGCCAACACTGCACATGCTCAGGAACCCGCATGCCAGAGAAGTGGTCCAGTTCTCTCCTTTTTAAGAAAAATACACTAAATTAGGTACAGACCTGTGTGATGCATTTACTAAGGGAACAAGACACCTGTGTTGCTGAATAATCATCAAACTAGTAACCAGTTTGACAGATTTTGTTGAAGGGTGTGATATCTTGTCATGTATTATTCGCCTCTTTATACAGTATTTTATTGCATGTGTATTGTAACATGTTTTGTGCAAATGGCATCCATATATCATGCTTTTTATTATTTACATATGCACTACGCTTCATCCTGAGCATGTGTAAGATCCATATGTTTTTATGAACAGCTGTCCCATACGGACTTGGACTGATAACCAGAACAGAAGGTTATGCTTAGCTCAGCCCCTGAAAAACACCCAAGTACCACTTATCACTCCTCCACCAAACGCTACAGCGGACACAAAGTACAACAAAAGTACCCCAGCTCATTTGGTACTTTAGGTACTGGAACTTTTGGTATTGGTACTCAACCAGAAGTCAATGGAATTCAATCCGACTGGCACCGTCTGTGTTTAAAGCTATCGTAGGGAAGCACTTTGGCTTCTATGAAGTGAGGGTAAGAAGGACCTGGCCAAAGCCACAGTGTATGCAAAATGTGTCAAACTAAACTATTTTGGAAACATGACAAACATGAGAAACCATATTACACGTTTCTACCTGGAGGAGGAAGAACAAACACCTGGTTGTAGTTGCTGCCAACCAGAGGATCATCGAGCAACTGGTGTCAAAGCTTCCACCCAACTTGGAAAGGGCAAAGCCCATTACAAACTCTATCGCAACTTCTATTGCCAGGGATTTGCATCTGTATTCAGCTGTTGAGAACCTATTTTGTATTTTTGTTATGAAGGCTGCCTTTCTGTATAGTTTATTTATTTGTATTGCTTTGAATGTATTTTTGTATGAAAGCTGTTTGATATTGGAACAGCAAAATGTTTAGAGTTTTTTCTTCCGGAGGATTTTATTGCTCATTGCACATATCGGGAGGATGTTTCTTAAAAGTCTGTTTTTGTGTTAGTGATTCAGAATATTCAGTCTATTAACAGTCTTTTATTCTACTACAAGTATGCTGCTACAGGCACACTTTCCTGTTGGATCTTTGCAATGCTGGGATGTATGCTGGCAAATGTAATCTTCCCATTAACTTGCCACATCTCTTCCATTTGTTTTATTAATAAAAGATATTGGAAGTGAATTCATTATGGATCAATAGAAATACTTTGTGTTGAAAGTATGAACTAGTTACACTGTGAGAAAAAAGAAAGATGCATCCAGATACATCGATAAATCATCATCAAATTGAATCATAAGGTGCCTAGTGATTCCCAGCCCTATTGCAAAGGTGACATCCTGTGACAGTACCATGCTGGAATTCACCCATTCTTTCACAAATGTTTGTAAACCAGACTGCATGGCTAGGATAGGTACACCTGTGGCAATGGGTCTGAATGAAACACCTGAATTCAGTGATTAAGAGGTGTGTCCCAATACAATTGGCCATATAGTATATCTTTTTTTGTTGCAAGGGCTACATCTGATTAGTGTCAATGGAAATTAAAATAGCTTTTCTTTACAAACATTACTCTTTTGTGCTTGCTTGATTAACTGAATTTTTGGTATTGGCATATTTGAGACAATTGTCACTATTGAGTGACTGGTAAGCTAATGTATAACCATTGGCTTTATTGTGAACTGTATAACAATGCATTTCAAAGTAACTTTAAAAAAATACTATATATCTCACACTTAATATAGAAATTAGTATATTGGTATCAGGATTCCTCAGCCTTTCCAGCTACAAGACTTGACTGTTTGTCATTTATCATGTTGGTGGCCCAGTTCACCTCTGTCCATTTTCCATAAATTTAGATGACTCATCGGTATGTTTCACAAATTTTACACAGGCTGCAATCACATTAGTTTCAAGTGCAGTAGCCCATTATGGAACGAACAGCGTTTCCCTGCCTGCCACCCACCCTGTGGAGAAGCCTGGTTCTGTACTACATGGTGGGTAGATAGAATAGGCAGACTCACCGAAGAGCATCTCCAGACGGACCAAGCAAGCCACAAAGCTGTCAAAGTCGATGCCAAACTCTGTGTCAGCGTAGCGTGACACAATGACTTGCAGAATAGTGCTGTTCACCTGGAACCCTAAGAAGTCACACCATGCATCAAGTCACAGGTTGGGTTAAAATCCTGATACCCTAACAGAATGCTAATTTCTGTGCCAACAGAACCAAAACATTAAAAAGCCTGTTTTCAGTTGTGGCCCAAAACTGATTTTTTTGCATATTTTATTTTATAAGACATTGTAGAGGGACAGTGATGCAAGATCATAAATGACATGGTACAACTGCATTGCATAATGCTGGATGAGCAAACCTGCAGCTGCTAGAGCATCTCGCATCTCATGGGAGCTCATGGTACCAGAATTGTCAGTGTCGTATGTCTTGAAGATTTCCTGCAGTTCATCAGAGAAAAAACAGTGTTCTCTCATGGAACCCCATTATGTATAACCTAACTAGCTGCTGATGAAGATGGTAGAGCTGAATCTACAATGTCCAACATAATACCTCCCTGTAAACTTACCAGGTATTTCTGCATCTTCATCCACAGCGCATGGAACTCAAGCAGGCCCAGCTTAGAGTTTCCGCTTTTCTGTCTGCAGTCAAGGGCACCTTCATTTGGTCTCAGTTCACTTTCCCAAGTACCAATTTAATTTGACTTTAGTTGATTACCATAACAGAGTGTTCTCATGATTCCACTTAGAAAAGGATACATCAAAAAGGCTGACAATGTTCCGGCAGGTGTCGAGACTAAATCCATCTGTCTTGATATCAGATCCTATAAAGTGATGGTGAAACATTACAGCACAGGTCTGTATTGTGATGACCGGTTACCAAGCGTAAGGAAAGCAGCTTACTTTTAGAGACTATGCTGTTTAGAATTTGCACAAGCTCAAACGGAGACACCTCAGCATCCTGTTAAGTGGAAAATTCAAAAACTTAGATTTTTTAAAAACAATTTAACATACAATAATATACAATGACTGATACAATTTAGCACAGGACTGACTCAAATCAGTGAACTTACTGGCCCAGAAATCTGCAAGAACAGGTGTTTGAAATGAGGATCCACATCATGTTCAGAAATATCATGCTGAAAAATATGTACCACTTTCATTACTTTCAATTTTATTATTAGAAGTAGTAATATTTAGGTATTTAAATACTGATTTTTTTTTTAAAAAAAAGATTCTATATATGATTTGCAAACATACTTGTTTACAATAGGGCATAATTTTTACAATTATATACCTCCTGTACTTCTGATTGGACATCTTCTTCCATAGGACTGTAGAAAATAAACACATATAGTAACACATATGGTTACAAATAATAATGATTCTTATGAAAATATTATAATATTATAATAATATAATATATAATATCTAGTGACTGCTCAAGCAGGTAGAATGTGGGCAGATGGATAGTATTTAGTAGTGAATACTCAACAGTTCTGCTCAGCAATGCTTTTATTATGATGCTTTATGATTTTTTTTTGTGTGTGTAAGGGGTGTAGGTTTGGTTTCAACGTTGGTAGGGACCAGTGTGCGAAATACCTGTAAATATTCGGGGGGGTCCCCATCTCCCTATTGTTGCACAATACCGATCTTGAGACCCCCTTAAAATTTTGCTTTTGTCGGACCCTCCCCGTATTTCGCACACTGGTAGGGACCAAATCAGCCATGAATCCCCCCACCACCGTAAACACGCACCCCCATAACATTGGTAGTGACATGTCCTTATCGTCTGTACCCAAATCTACATCCTTGGTTTCCCCTATCCAGAAAATATTACCAGTTTACCAAGCCAATCACAGGATTCGATCATATCACCATTGGGCACTTGATCAAGGTCCTTAACTTCGAAGATTAAATGTGCAGGTGACACAACACCCACCTGGTGGCAGCGCACTTCTCGGAGAAGAAGCGCAGGATAAAGGCTCCCTTCTTGTGTGGCTCGAAGGTAGAGGGGACCACGACGTATTGGCCGGGCGGCAGCTTGAAGCGGCTGCAGACCTCGCGCATGTTGATGAAGGTGCTGCTCATGGCCACGGCGCGCTGCCTCAGGAGCACGTCGGGGCCCAGGTGGATGTTGGTGCGGCCCGAGTACTGCGGCCGATGCCAAGCACACAGCCTGTGAGTCAACAAGCCCTAACCCTAACCCTAACCCTGGGGGCTGTTTGCTTTGACATCACAGACATTCATCCTTAGTAACTTTATAAAACAGTTTTGGCATTAAAACGAAGGAGGAAGTGTCACTTAAGAATATTTCCTGATGGCTAATTCCCAAATTTTACTGATTATTGTAAAATAAGGAGAACATATCAATCATGGTTTAATTCCATGATATGTTTGGGGCTTCACATCATACCTCTGTGACATCACTGCATTAAGATCAGAGTTTAATCTGGTGGAGAAAAAGTACCTCATCTGGAACCTGATAAAAAAAAAAAGCAAAACAAGCTGTAAGCAACTAAAAATGTATTAAGAAATCGACAAGGTGTAACCTGTGGGGTCTTGCACCTTGTAAATGGCGAAACCGATGGTGTTGAGGTCCCGGCTGAAGCGTTTCTCCCTGCGGCCGTCCTTCTGCATAAGGCCCATGAGGAAGGTGCACCCATCAACGCCATCGTGGGGGTCGTCATCCACCTCCTCCAGCTTGATTGTGAACTGGGGGTTGGAGCAGAAGGTGGCTAGACAGGTAAAAAGGACAGATGAGAGATGTAATTAGCCTACAGAACTTACCAGGCTTGTGTGGCATGATGAATGAGCACATGACTGTTTTGCCCAAACAATTGAAAGTGCGTCTTTGAGGTTCTAAGTGCCCCCTTTTCGATAACCGACAATCATGCAAAATTTATCGAGACCCCCAGGTTGGCAAAATCTACCCTAAGCCATGCCCCTTAATCTCTGTGCATGGCACTACAATTTAGTAATACATATTCATAATCCAGACACATCCACAATGTCATCTCCTGGTTTCAAAGCAACAGTGCTCACAGAAAGTCTTGGCACAATTGCTTCATGCAGAAAAAATATTGCCAATTTATGGGTTTTATGACAGATGAGATCATTACTTTATTCATTTGTTTATAAAAATGTACATCACATTAGAAACAACCAGTAGTTTTAAGTAAAACATTCATTTCAAATAGTAAAAAATTTAAATCCAAATCATAGTTCTAAAAGAGCTGTTCAGTTAAAAAGTTCATTGACAAAGCATCTCATTGGGGGCTTTTTAGTAACACCTTTGCAATAACAGAATGGTAGACATTTGTTTTTAGCAGAGGTGGCAATTTCAGGTCCAGAAAGTAAAAATCCAGACCATGATTTACTTTCAAGCAACCAGTTGAGTATAAAGAGTCACAGTCACAGAGTACTCAACTGGTTGGTTGAAACAAAATCTTGGTCTGGATTTGTACTCTCTGGACCTGAAATCGCCACCTCTGGTTTTTAGTGTCCCATTTTTACAGAATTAAGCAAGTGTCCGCAGATTCTCTGAGCACTGAATCTTCAGCCTGACGTCTGCCATGTACCTGCATTATTCCTGCAACCTCCAGCGGTGGCACCCATGACCCAAGTGCCGTCAAATTGGTAGTGGTTCCAGCGAGCCACCGTGTCACTGGTCAGTGTGTCGGGTGTCAGGTTACAGATCTCCAACTTGGAGAACTGCCTTATGAAGTCTGCGTAGGCCATCCTGATTGGATAAAGAAGCCGTCAGCAGCTAAGGGGTAAGTCAGGTGGCCATTGGGACTGTATATACTGTACTGTCCTTTGATGTACATACGTCTTTTTCAGCCTGACCAGTACACGCATCCAGACCCAGCTGACAGTTGTTGCATTTCCTGTCTTTCCTGTACTGATGCTAAAGCAGCTGTCTTTGATTTTTGCTTCTCCCTGCAGCTTGTATTAAATCCCGCCCCCTTCCCCAAATAGTCCTCATTCTTCCCTCACATCCCTGAGTCACATAGTTGTCTTCCCCGTCCCGACCAGGACTGAACAGCGGATAAAAAGCACACACTTGGCTCACAAAATTTTTGCAAAATTACTAATTGCATAAAATTGAATCAGTAAATCCATTATAAATAGGTTTCTGTAGACCAGCATTTCCCAACCAGTGGGTTGTGTATACAGTCAGGGTGTTAAAGGAGAAGACCATACTTAGACATTATAATGAACATGAAAGGTTAGGGGGATAAACAACAGCCATATCACATTCATGTGTGTCAGGGACTGAAGACCGCAACCCCCCCGGATGTGAAAATTAGTGAATGATACTTGAACCCTGACCCTCTACCTATAACAGTCTGCTGGCCTGAACAATAACAGATTTTTTTTTTCCAATTTATTACCAATTTCTAAAAGTACTGTACTGCACATTTTGCACGTCAAGTTGTTTTGTTATTTACTATGTAGATGTTTTTATATAATACACATGTTACTTCTGCACACACTATATTTTGGATTATTGGAAATGTAAAATGAATGCCACTGAATAGTCACCGTGAGAAATGCGAGAGGCCATGGTGACAAAGGCAGCTAAAACATGAGTGAGGCTGATTGCCGGGGCAAAGATCTGGGGCAAAACCAAACCAAGACTTTTAATATGAAAGGTACGGTGTGCACTTACGATAACTAATATAATTTGTCACTAACATATTAGTTTATGTGATCAGAATCATTTTCAGTATTTTTTTGTTCATGGCCAACTTGAGAATCACCAAAAATGCAACAGTCTATTTGGTGCATGGGAAGGGGTTACTGTACAGCAGTGAGTATTTGGTGCATGGGAAGGGGTTACTGTACAGCAGTGAGTATTTGGTGCATGGGAAGGGGTTACTGTACAGCAGTGA
>JAUMHC010012737.1:1368-13394 GCA_032359785.1 Heteromormyrus szaboi | reverse complement strand
CCCCCCCCCCCCCCCCCCACCGCAGAGCCAAGCCGAACCAGGAGGCGGATGGGTCCAATGGGGCGGGGGGGAGCAGTCCCATACGCCTTCACTTGGGGGCCACATCCTTCAGGTACACTAATTATAGGACTTCTGCCTCCTTCCCCTCCAGAAAGAGAGATCAGTAGAAGATGGAAGAGGAAACCGGAGATGTTTGGCCCTTTCAATACACTGACTGTCTGGATCCCATCAAACTGTAGTAAACAGGAGAACGAAAAGCAAAGCAAAACACAGGCCAGGTAATCCATCGCAGCCATGACAGCGAGGCAGATACGGGCGAAAGGGGAACCTCATCGCCTAGCAACAGAATCGCGGTTCCGCTCCCCTTCCAGCATTCCATACATTCCAAAAGATACCCCATATTAAATCTCCTTTTGTCTTAATGGATGAACGCTATAACAGCAACTATTGTGTATTTTTTATTATTAGGTACAATCAACTCCTGGCAACCGTAATGACGTCGTCTCTCTGCTGTCTCGCTAGAAGGTCCCCACTTTTGTTTGGGACTTATTGCATATTACTGGTTGGGGGGGGGGGGGGGACAAAAAAAAAATCAAATCATCCTCTACTTATTTTTTGTGTAAGATGACTGGAGCTACTGGCTAAGCCTCAACAAGCCGGCAGTATCAGGCGAAACCCGAATGTCATGGTGTCACATTGAAAACAAGGGCATTAAATTAAACCACGTGAGAGAAAAGCTTCAGCCAATATGGGCTCCAAAGAGCTATGAAGGAGCAAAAAATAACAAGCTGTATGATGCTTTCCCTAATGCTAACCGCACTGCTCATCCCTCTGTCTCCTTCATTCAAGGTCTACTTCCAGCCTCTGGGTACCCCCCCATCACAGATGATATGGTACAATCCATGCATGGGCCACCCCCCCAATCACGGATATCATGGTATAACCCATACACAGTCATCCCTACACCTCGGCCCAGAATGACTCCTATGCGATCAGCGTCATCGTGTTTTGACATTGCGAAGACAGCGAAGTCATCACGACAGTGAACGACCAGACCCAGTAAATCCTGCAGCTGTTAAAATGCATTTTAAATGTTTTTTTTTTTTAACATACCACTCCCTCAAACCAGTTTCAGGTTGATTACATTCAAGCAAATTTACTGATTTATTCTGCTGGTGCCCAGGCTTAGTGGGCCCCTAATTTCCTCTTCCAGAGATAATCGCCATTGATAAGTCCTGACACGGACGGGTCGCCTGCGCGTGGCTGGAAAGCTTAAAATAAGAACAGGCCCCCCACCCCGCCATACACCGACAGGTAAAGAGGTAACAAGTAGACCTGCGTCTCTCAGTCACATGTCGACGCAGACGTGGATAATAACCGGATTCGCAGAAAAGGTCACCCGCGTTCGCATGTGCCGATACAATCTCATGCGTACTCAAAAGCAGAAGACATATCGACCGGATTCATATTCATATCGGGTTGATCTTCGTTCATTAATCAAATTTTCTAGCGATGTACGAGAGTCCGCAGCAAAACTAAATAGCAAAGCCATTTCTGGATTTCCGGTATGTGCACACCATCCAGGAAGGACTCCATTCAGCATCCCCATCCCGCCACAGCCCCGTACGCCACGCCTGCAGCTGCCGTCCTTGTGGAGGACTGGCGACGTCGTCGTGTCACTCAGGCAAGTTTTACTTAAACAAAAATGTTCTGAGGGCAGAAGAAAAAATGATTGGCTCATTGATAACCAATCAGATTCTAGAGGAGGTGGGTCCAAGCAACTAGATGAGGTGGAACCAACCAATCAAATGTCTTGGTCCAACCTCTGTTAGTTGCCTGGACAATCTGATTGGTTTCCTCTCTGAACCAATCATTTTCCCATTTGTCTTCAGAACATTTCTGTGCAAGAAAAAGTCCTACGAGCCATTGTGTCCCGGACCCCTCGCCCAATCGACAACGTCGCCATTACTGGATTCCATCCAACACCCCCGAATCCACCCCCCCCAAAACGCCATACGCGCGAGCAACGGCAGACTCACCAGATGTCTGTAACAACTCTCAGAAGCATGGCAAGCACCTGCCGTCGGGGGAAATTAGAGAGCTCATCTGCCTTTTCTTCTCGCCGTTTCATCGTTTTAATTATTTACTCTTCCATTGTAGTTCGTTTCCAAGGAACAGCAGACAGTTGATCAACTGTTTAGAATCGTGAAATGTGAAATTCACAATCTGTCTTTTATGTAATGAAATGGGAAATAATTACTGTGTGACAAAAGAGTTCAATATTTCACAATTCAAATCACTTGTGAGCCATTTCTGGGTTATTGTTTATTTACAATGGCAAATATTTCACACAGTTATGACCAAAACAAACCAAAGTGAAACGGGGTATTACCTTCCGCGGGGTAATTTGGATGCTCGCTGACACCAGAGTTCACATTCAGCGAACGACACAGACGCTAATGGCATGTGAATCCTTACTCACATCTTAAATCTAATGGGCATATATCTGGGACGGCATCCAGTCACTGAGCCGTAGACTGCTTCTCGGCTTGGCAAGAGGGGTCGCCATGGGAACAATAACATCCCCGAGATCTGTCATGTTTCATTCACTGGAGAGCCATGAAAAACACTGTGGCAAGGCCTTTTGTGTACAGAAAACAAAAAGTCTATGAAATAAATTAAACGAATAAATTAAGCTTGTACTTTTCTTCGACAAACTGATATAATGCTTTAGATGGCAATACCTAAAAGAGAAAAACACTTTAGTGCAATTTAGGCAGAAAACACGCATATGGATTCCTCCATTAAACGTTCCAGCTGTGAATAGGCAGCATTCTCTGTGTCAGAGGTCAGGTCAGAGGTCACGGCTAGGGACGTTCAGCTGTGCGTGATACGGTCGTACGGCACAGTGCCACCTAGTCCGTACTGGCAAGAAACCAAGAGCACCAGGTTTCAGGAACATCGAGTGCAGTTTCCCGCTGAAGACAACATACTTTGCAAACGTCAGGTGGCAGCCGCGTAAGATGAAATCACAGAGAGTATTGGCCCAGTGCGCTGATGGGGCAGTGCGTCTGTGTGGATGGACTCCGGAGAACTAGCTATTCTTTATGCTCTATTAAGAGGTCAGAGACCAAAGTGCAGATATGTTGTGTGCAATTTAAATAGGGCTTGGGGGGGGGGGGGTTTCACTGGGGAGCGGATTTCACACAAGTATGCTGTGAAGTAGCGTGCCGAGACAGCGGCTTCACAGGGCATCACACGAGTGACACACCCACACGCAGACAGACACACGCGCAGGTCGTCCTGCTCATTACAAACGCCACACGCTGCTCACTGGCTGCTCCACCAGGGCACATCAAATTAAATCCCCTCAGGGCCACCCGGCCACCCACCTGAGCGCAAGCACCGATTTTAATAACGCCGACTTTTAACGACCAGCTGGGGGTGACGGTGCCTGGAGAAGCGCGGCGCGTGGGGTGGGGCAGAGTGTGGGGCAGGGGGGCATGGGGGTGAGGCAGAGTGTGGGGCGGGGGGCATGGCAGAGTGTGGGGTGGGGGGGCGTAGGGGTGGGGCAGAGTGTGGGGCGGGGGGCTTTGCAGAGTGTGGGGTGGGGGGCGGGGCAGAGTGTGGCGCGGGGCGGCATAGCCCGTTAAGCCAGCCACCGGAATGTCACCGGTAAATATGTTGGAGGGCCCATTAAAAAACAAATTATACAAAGAGGCAAAAGTGCCAGTCGCTCATGATTGCCAGGAACGCCCAGCTCGGCCACGAGGACTCAGGCATGACAGCGGCAACGGGCACGGGCACAGTGAGTGGTTAACGTCAAAACCACGATAAATGCCCAAGCCCCTTCCGGAACAGGCTCCACGGAGCGAATGATGTGACAAAACACCCCCTCCATTGCCTCCCTTCCCACGTCATGCAGTCGTGCTCCCCCCCCCCCCACAAGTGCTGGCAGGCCCCTCTCCGCTGCGTAAGCACAGTAATTGTACATGATTTCAGTACCTGTGAGGATTCATTAGGCCGCTGCATTAAACAGTAGACAAGGTTTAAAAAAAATTGTAGTGGGAAAAAAAACACGCTCTGCTCTCCCGTCCCCGGGAAAAGCGGGGGGGGGGGGACATTCACCCAGCGATTTCGGAATAATTTCAAGTGGGAGAAAGTTATCCCGACGGGACACTGGTATGCTTCCGTCTTTTCATCTGTTTATACTTTTCTCTGCCGATGTGTCAGAGAAACGCCTGCATAAGGTAAAACCAAAAAAAAAACCAAGACAGCTTAGTCAGTATCTGCAGAGTCAACAGTCGAGATTTTTTTGCTCGTCATACTTGAGTGTTTTTTAAAATATATCTCCTAAGGTCGCCGTTTCCGTTTTCCGCCACTTTTTATTTCATTTATTTGTTTTCCGGGTGATAAATGTTGATTGCTCACGAAATGCCTTGAGCGCAGATTTCTCGCCGTGCCCAGGAACTCGCGGAGAGGCCGGGCGACCATCAAACGTTTCCCGAATCGGCGGGCGGGCCATCAGGTGGGCGCTGCGATTTGAAATGTGAAACCATAATTTTGTTTCTCATTTTGCTGCTTTTTTTTTTCTTTTCACCCCCCCCGCGTGACAGAAAGCTGTCACTGGCGTCCAGCGTTCCTGACTGGTTTTCTCACTTTTCGCGAAATATCATCCGTTACCTGCCGTTTTCATCCAAACACGCGGCTGCAGTCAAAGGGACCGTGTTTCAACCAGTGTGAAGACACCTTTCTGGGAGGGAGATTAATTTCCAAGTGTCATTTGGGGAAACACTTCTCTGTTTAAAGTTTAAAGGGCCCCTTCAGCCCAACCCCCTGAGAAAGCGTTATTAAAACTCCAAAAACCATCTCCACAGGTAAACGACTCATATTTATGGATAAGAAAATCCATGCGCCTTTGAAAATCCCTCCTCCTGAGGCTCCACTGATTTAATTGGCCCATTTCCTTCCTGTGAAGTGTTGAAAGCTATTCTAACAGGTTCTACTCCTTCGGGGGTCCAAGAGGGGAGGTTGGAGAGATCTGATTGGTGGTGAAGGGGAGGGCATCACAGCAAACACATCGAGCCCAAATTCTGACAGAGCTGCTGGCGACATCTTCAAAACTCAGGCGACGCGGGACGCTTCTTCACCGGAGACTTCAGAAGATTCTCCTGACCCCGTTGCGTCTTCGTGGGGTTGGACCGAGTGTGCGTGTGTCAAACATCCCATTCGATCACTTTCAACCTGCCACCCAACAGGCTCTAACCTAAGGCATCCAAGGAGATCCCTGCTTGTTTGTTGGGGAGGAACAAGGACATGCCAGAAAGTCCTGCCTTCAAAGACCAAGCAGAGGCCAGTAGAAACTACTGAGATGTTCAGCAGACCCACAACTACAAAACTCCTGGTCAGAGCTGCCGACAGGTGGGACCACACCAGCTCCTGAAGACAAAGACCCGTCCCCATCAGCCCTGCAGATACCAGGTCTGAGGACCACTGAGGTCGGCGAAACGCTGCTTCATCAAAAACATAATATTCCAAAAATATAGGGGAGCCTCAGGCCATCACGGGACCCCAAATTTCAGGAAGGGCTGCTTGACCCACCACCCAGCCCCACCCAAAACCCTGAGAGATTCAAAATCATCGCCGCGCTCGGAGATTCTCAGCGGGAAAAGCAATTAGTGAAGCGTGGTGATCCGAAGGTCAGCCGGGGCTTCCCTGGGGGAGGGGGGGGGGCTCTCTGTCAAGCACAGTAGGAAGGCACCAAACACAGAGAACCGGTAGAGGCTACTCCAGTTATATTTGGGAGGGAGATTTGGGATTTTGTGACTTCGGAGGGAGAAAAGAAAAGAAAAGAAAGGAAAAGAAAGCAAAAGAAAAGCACAGTGGTTTGAGGGTACACACTGCCAAGAGGCTGGAAAACTTCCTATTCTCAAGAGGGTGTTTTGACAATGTCCCCCCCGCCTCCTCGGTCCCGGAAACGTAACCAATACACAGAGCAAACAAAGGTCAGGGGGGATATTAAATCATTTGTCTGAGTCCCTCCTGCAGCGGCTTCTCTCCCGCCAGGAGGCAGGTTTACCGCGAGTGCTGAGACTCTTTCCATTCGGGCTTTTTGAGCCCTGCTACGCGCATGTGACCGCGCTCGCGGCCGCCGGGCTCGTGCAGATCTGTGCAGCCGCCCCCCCGATCCGGCGGCGAATGCGATTTACGGCGAGACAGGAAACCGCAGACGCTCTCGCTCCATCCTGCCGCAATCACAGTTTCTTATTTTTGAATTCAAAAACAATGTTGTTCTTCAACAAAGTAACAAAAACTAAAGGGGCGGGGGGGGGGGGGGGCACACGGGTCGTGCCCCTGGGTGAACACACAAATCTAGCTTGATGGCAGAACAATATTTTCTACCCATTAATATCACCAGGGGCAACGGCACTTCTATAATGGGGTGGGGGTGGGGGGGGGGGGGGGGCAGAGACCCAGAGCTTGAAGTCTTGCTTGAAGGCATCACCAGAAGCTAAGGACTCCCCAAGTCCCTGTAAATTCCGTAACCCGCCCCCCCCCAACCGGGACAGCGATAAACGTGCGGGCGACCCCTCCCACCGCGGCACGCCCAGCGCCCGACACAATGGGGGAGGACAGCTGAGGGCGACTCTGCCAAGAGCAAATCGATTGTATTTTCAATCTTCACAAGCGGCTGCCTCCTTTCACTGACTGGCAGCGGCGCCGTAGAAACCATTTTCAAAGCTTGTTCACAATCCCACTGAAACCAATACAGCTCTGCCTGATTGGCCGCCGCTTCGGCAGGGGGGTTAAGATACATTATCACATGACTAATCCTGTGGACTCCACAACATAAAGAAGCGGGGGGGGGGGGGTCGTCATACTTGGATGACTCTGGAGTCGACGCTGGAAAAGGAGCAGCCTCTACGTATCACCTGCCTCAGAAGACTCCGCTTTTGTCACCTCCGCCGCCCCACCTGTTATCCCAGAGATGCCGTCTGCAGACTCCGGCGAAATGAAACTTTATCTGCCAAAGTCAAGACCTCATATATTTGGCGCGTCGGCGGAGCGGCTCTACCCGACAGCGGAGGGGGCGGAGTCCCACGGCAGCCAATCACCACTGGACAGGCTCTGGACCCCACCCAGCAATGATCCAAACATTACTTTTACCCTAAATAATTCTGTGCATTTGTTTCATTTCTCCCAAACACAATGATCATCCAGAAACTGGCTCTCTTTTTTTTTTTTACCAAGTTGTTTACCTAATTTAGTTTTAGCTAAAAGCGTGGCAAAGAAAAAAAATAGATCATAATGAAAAAATAAAAACTTGACATTGCTCTGGAATTTTCCTCACATTTAAATGAGGTGTTCAGATTGTGCCGGTGAGTGTTCAGCGATGCAGGGAGACTTGGGCGAGCCGCTAATGGACCCCAGCACTGTTTTATTTACAATGACGGGGGGGCCTGATGCCATTATTGAAACATTAGAGGTCCGGCAGGTATGCTAAATTAACCAACGGATCCCTGAACACGACCATTACTGATAGCCACACGCCACTTATTTCCCACTGCTGCGAAATCCCCACCCATGCAACGGGGGGGTGGCAGCAGTCATGAAAAAAACGCACATTAAGTTACCAGAAGACCAGAACAATTGCCCTGTCACCGTAGAATTCACTCAATTTCTGCTTCCCCTTGGGGCAGACAGAATGTCAAGGGGGCGGAGCATGAGGACAACTCATCCCAGATTTCCAGGTAGAAGCAGAAAGGAATGGTCGGGGGGGGGGGGGCAAAGCCCACCCCCCCCCCCCCCCCCCCCCCCCCCCCCCCAAAGCCCAGATGTCACCGTCACTGCAACCTGAGCCACCGAGGTACAAAATAAGAGGTAAGAAAAAAAAAGAAAAAAAAAAACAGGCCACCCGCTCCAGGTGTCTGTCAGCCGCTACGTTGCCCCCCCAATCGCATTGCATGACAACCTTCCACAGCAAGACCAGAGAGGTTAAAATGTTGCCCAGATACAACAGCCTTCCACCCAACAGAACATGGGAACCAGGTCAAACCAGGTATTAAAGTCCGATTGTGGAGACCCGATGGTTTGGAAAGTACTCTTAGGCTGTGGGGGAAGGCCGAGGGCCAGGGTACTGATGGGAGGGGGACTTATTCCCCCAGAGCCAAAGACGCCTGTTTCCACGTGCAGACATGCCAAGCCGATTACGGCTAAATAATGACACAGCAAAACACAGCTAATTAGCCCATCTGCCAGGCAGGGTATGAGCTCTTGCCCTAATTCTGGGTGGTCATCCTGGAAATTAAGGGCAGAGGTTAAAACTCCACCCCAACCTCAATGCAAAGACCAACTGCAGGAGGTCTGGGCCCCTCCCAGCACTGATTTCTGCGTGATGTGGGAGCCGTTGGGCCGAACTCAGACGGTGGTGGCGAGAGACGCTGCACATCGCCAAGCTCATGGTGACCACTGGTGTCATTCATTATGCATATTCGTTAACTGCCAATCTAACTTCACTTTACGAACACTGATGCTTGGGGGGGGGGGGGCAGATAAGGGTGTCACGTTTAGGATGGCTGAACTGTGTGTGTCACCTGACAAAAAAAACTAATTTTAAATTAAAAGCATAAAGGCCCCTTTAAATAGGACAGCACGCCCCCCCCCAGAGCACGCCTTGTCATACCTTGTTCCTAGCCTGTGTGTTTCACCCCCCCCCCCATACTCGTCTGTCCTCCTGACCTCACGGAAATGGGATTCTCTGTCTAATGCACCACCTGTTCCTACCCTCCTCCCAACCGGCGAGTCATGAGCCACCTGTAGGTTACCGTAGCATCTAGTCCCGCCCCTGTTGCCAGGGCGAGCTGGGGGGGGGGGGGGGGGGGGGGCGGGGGCTGAGACACCAGGGAGAGTCATCTCAGACGACTGCGTGAAATCCAGCGGACATCGCCACCCTCTAACCCTCCATCACTATCCCCCTAACCCCCACCCTCCCTAAAGTACGCGCCTGTCACCGGAGCGGCCCATTTTAATTTTAACGGGGAGAAAGTTAATTAATTAGCTCGTCGGCCCGGATTGACTCGCTCCTGGTAGGAAACACGCCCAGCGCCGGCGTGGCACGCAGTATTGAATGACCGGGCCGCTTTATTTTTTGATAAATTACCCAGCCGAGAGGAACAGTGGGGATAAGACGACGCAGGGGCGACGGGCGGCGGACAGCCAACCCAGCGACCTCCACCTCCGCCGCGTGTGCCGATCAAACCGAAAGAGGCCTCGAGAAACGCACTCAATCAGACTGATTTGTTTTGTCTTCCCAGAATGCCTCTGGGAGCCCAAATAGAGAAGAGAAATAAACCACTCACTATAATCAAGTCGCTCAATCAGGCTAAAAATTTCCGTTTAATCCTGTTCAGTCACAATGATTACGGGGGGAATTTTGAATATTTTTAGGAGCACGACGGCACACTTGGAATTGAACTGGTGCTCACTCAACTCGATGGGTGATGGTGTCTATAACTAGCCCAGATTTATCGACTTGACTTTCATCAGATGCCTGGTGATAACTAACCGCATGGGGGGGGGGGGGGTGAGCAGACGGATCGAGCTCGGGTCACAGTTAGCTGTGGTACAGCCGGCAAACCCATTTCACCAAACGGTGACTGACATCACAACCATCCGCGAGTCACAGGCCAGCTACCGGACCATGTGTCTATGCCGTCCGCCTGTCGACACACAGGGAACCCTTGCCTTGCCACAGACAAAACCCCAAACAAAGCGGCCGTTTCCAGGCGCGTGAAATCAAAGTCTGCAAAGTGACTCTTACCTTGCCGAATTGTTCGAAATACTGCTTCACGTCCTCCACTACTGTGTTCGCCGATAATCCACCTACAAATATTTTCTTTGTTCTTGTGACCATCTGCAAAGACAGAAAAAGGAGATTTAAGTTAACAGAAAGAGAGAGAGAGAGAGAGAAAATGAACATCAGAGGCAAAGCAGATCATCCAGAGCATAAAGTGTTACACCAGGGAATAAAGCCAGAGGACGGCAGTCCTTGGTGGAAATAATGACGTCTAATCGTTCTCGGAGAATGCTGGGAGGTGAGATCAGAACGCCACCTTGCCACACGTACCCCACAGCCAAAGGGCCTCACACGCCTCGGGGACTCGCACACCGTCGGCTACCAGCACGTTCCGCCACCTGTAGCCGACGCTGGCCGTCCCCGGTGGTTCTCCAGATCCACGTCCGTACCGGGCATTCCCGTACTTTGAAAGAACCTTCCCACCTCCCCGATCTAAAATCATCAAACGCAGAGCCAGCTTTAGGCCCAGACAGCTGATGATAAAAGGCAACGAAGCTGTTACAGTGATCCCTGTAACAGAAACACCAGTCTGGGCTCCTTCCGTCTTCATCCCTGTCTGTCCTACACCACCCGAACCCCCCCCCCCCCAGACAGATCATCTGCCCATCTCCCCCCAGCCCACGTCCTTGCCTCTCATCCCGTCTGCGCTGCGTTAAGTTTTTAAACATGCTTTGACACCCCCCCTGACAGGGAGGTTAGTGGCTGATAGGACTTCTCAGACACGGGGAAAAACCCAATTACCCCCCCATCCGCCGACCCGGCGACAAAAGACAACAAGCTTTCCATTTCCACTACATCTCTGAAGCACGGCTGCTGGGAAACCACACTGGGGGGGGGGGGGGGGGGGGTCACCTAGACAGAGCCTCCGGATCTACATTCGGCATCCCCAGGGACTCAGGGAGGTATGTGTAGGAGGAGACTGAATCCATCACGATTCACATCCGCCCCCCCCTACCCCAACCACCCAAATCATAGCACACGGAGATTCCTCTCCGATGAGAGATGAGTTGTAGCCGTGGAAACGACCAGCGGCCTTTCAACCTTGTCAGATTTCACCCCAGTCGACATTTCGCTGATGGGAAGGGGGGGGGCAGTAGGGGACTGTCACGGTGGCTTCATTTGCAGTGTGACCGGTATGCACTGCCCCCCCCTCCCTCAAATCACTTGCTGTTCCCATTGTGCCCCGCCTCCTTCTTAAAGGCACAGCGCTACAATCGCCGAGAATCAGACACACAGGGGCCCGCAAACCCACTCCCTGACCACCTGACTGTCATGCCTCTTCTCATTGGTGGGGGGGGATTCGGAGACCGTTAACAGGTTCCCGTTAGGTGTTTTAATCGGACAAACTGTGCTGGTAGGACAATGAGGAGGGCAGGGGCACAGGAAATGTATAAGTAAACATAAGTAATTAATATATAATTAGTGAATAAGACAGACAAAAACAAGGCTTAAAATCTCAACCATGTGCGGAGTGAGAGAGGGATAGCCGGCATCGAGGTGCTGAGGAATCAGAATGGAAGTGTGTGTGTGTGTGTGTGTGTGTGTGTGTGTGTGTGTAGGCCCAGAGCCTGCCGCTGCCGATTCCCCCATTCCAGCCCCCCCCCACACACACAGGGTAATTTGCGCCGTGCTCTCCGCAGCGAGAATGTCAGCTGTCAGCGGCGCTAGTGAAGGATGCCGTTCTGCTGGACCCGTAATGGGCCAAGTCCGCCTCACTCTGGCTGCAAGCTTCTGATAAAACAGAAACGGCTACGCAAGGGCACAGGTGCATTCTGGGAGGGGGGGGGGGGGCACGGTGGACGTTCAGGTCTAGGGATGGCAGGTCTTTTATTAAACACAGGGCCTCTGTAGATCAGGGGCTCTGCCATGCTGATGGGGGGGGGGGGTCACAACACTTTCTTTGCACAAAACACATGCATGACTGTGCACCGTGAACGAGTCTCCAGGCCCACGCGAACCCTTTCTAACACAAGGAGGCGCTGCTGAACACTGAACGCTATCCAGCAATCCAGAGGCTAAATAGTTAAACATTTCCAAATAAATTTAAAACATAAGATACATAAAATGTGTCACCGGATTGAGTGCCGGCGCCTGACCGAGACACGGTGCCCGCCGGCGTGGGGGGGGGGGGGGGGGGGGGGGGGGGGGGGGGGGGGGGGGGGGGGGGGGG
>JAUMHC010012736.1:0-13434 GCA_032359785.1 Heteromormyrus szaboi | reverse complement strand
TGTGTATGATCAGAGTACCAGGGGGCAGGTTTCTTATCTCTATGCTTTATCTTCTTAAGTGGAGCTACAAGATCTAGCATGCTACGAAGGTATTTTTCCATGTTTGCAGTTGCCTGTTCAAGGTTATTTATACACGATGCTTCAGATATAAGGCTGAAGGACTGTGGAAGTTGTTTCATAAATGTTGTTGTAGTTAGTGAGGCAATAGAACGTCTGATTCTGTACTTTGGAGTACAAAAATCAAGGGTATGGTTACAGGCATGAGTAGGCCCGACTACATTCTGACACACACCTAGAGAGTCAAGAATAGCTGCAAACGCTATTTTCAAAGGATCACTATCTTTCTCCATATGAATGTTAAAATCACCCACAATAACAGCTCTGTCAGTACTGACCATCAGGTTTGTTAAAAAATCAGCAAACTCCTTAAGAAAATTACTGTATGGTCCAGGTGGTCTATACACAATAACAATGGTGATTTGGGGTGAAGAGCTAGAAAAAGATGAGTCAGCAAGGCTAAGAACAAGAGTTTCAAATGTGCTGAAACTCAAACCACATTTCTCAGACACTCCTAGGCTGGATTGAAAAATTGCAGCAACACCACCACCTTTGCAATTTGGCCGAGGGTTATGCTTATAACTGTATTCAGCTGGGGTAGATTCATTTAGTGCCATGAATTCATCCGGTTTAAGCCAGGTCTCTGTGAGGCATAGGGCACCAAGACTAAAATCAGTAATCATTTCATTTATTAATAGTGCCTTAGGAGCCAGTGATCTTACATTCAGAAGTCCAAGTTTAAGCCTCGTATCACAGCTGTTTTCTAGCAATGGTTTCATTGTAATTTTTATTAAGTTATTATGGCACACACTACGGTGGAATAGGCTTCCATGATTAAAAACGCGGGGAACAGACACAGTCTCAATAAAATGAACCCTAGGTGACGACTCTAAGCGACTAGCAGGCGGTCGGTTATGCCGGTTTGCCTGCCGCCTGGACTTGGCTCTAGTTAGTCAGCGATTTGCCTGGAGACTATGAGCTATGCTTTTAGACAGAAGGTCGGCACCAGCCCGCGAGGGGTGAATACCATCCCTCTTCAAAAGCCCAGGCCTACCCCAAAACATCCGCCAGTTGTCTATATAACCCACACCATTTATCGGGCACCATTCCGACAGCCAGCGATGTAGCGATGATAACCTGCTGTACATTTCATCGCCACGTCTAGCAGGGATGGGGCCAGAGCACGTTACTGACACACACATCTTCTTCGCAAGGTTGCACACCTCTATAAAATTTGACTTCGTGATCTCCGATTGCCTCAATCGGACATCATTAGTGCCGACGTGGATAATAATCTTAGAGTATTTACGTTTACTTTTAGCCAGCACTTTTAAATTTGCCGAGATGTCGGTCGCTCTGGCACCAGGGAGACAATTAACTATGGTCGCTGGAGTCGCTACTCTCACGTTTCTTAGAATAGAGTCGCCAATTACTAGAGCACTTTCAACAGGTGTCTCAGCGGGAGTTTCACTGAGTGGGGAGAACCTGTTGGAAACGCGATTGGGCGAATGGTGCCGGTGTGAATTAGGGTTGGATTTATGACTATGCCTCCGGGTCGTCACCCACTCGCCTTGCTGCGAAGGCTCTGCTGTCGGAGCGGGCGGAGATTGAATACCTATGACGGACATATCCGGAGCCGCTAACACTGAATCAATAAAACTCTCATTCTCCTGAATGTCCCGTAACGTCCGGATACGTCCCTTTAAAACTACAATCTTCTCCGTCAGCCAAGCGACTAACTGGCACTTCTCACATGTAAACGTACCGCTAATGACCGGAGAAGAATAACTAAACATATTGCACTCAGAACACGGAACAGGAGACATGGCGTTGTACTTACGTGAAACGGGAAGACTGAAGTTCTAAGCTGGAAGCACCTTTTTGATCGAAACAAACTGACATAGGTAGGGACTCAAGTTACATGACTCACAACTCGACTTGAGTCACAAATTTGATGACATGAACTGACAGCAAAAATGATGGGTTTTATTTGTCACATGCACAACTGTACAGTACAATGGCAGTGAAATGTTATTGTGGCAAAACAGCTCAGTCACTGTGCAGACAGGGCCATAGCCATGAAGTCACCGAGGTCCTGACCTTGCTAATTTTTTAAGAGCTAAAAATAACATTTTAAGCTAAATATTCACCTGAATAAAAAAATCAGCAGTTGAAAATGTCGCCGGGCTAATTGCATTCTAAATTCAGTTTGAACGTGTTATTAATAATATCTGCTGTGTGTGTGACAGAGAGAGAGCTGGAGCATTCAGCATCAGCATGATAGAGGATGTGCGACTCGTGAAACGTACACGTGCACTTCACTGACAGCAGCTTGAATTCACGTTGTGTGTGACCAGCATGGTCAGGGAGGGTGCCCTCTGCTGGCCAAACAGGAATATGGTGGAAGTGACAGACCTCTCCCTCTCTGTTCAATGTTTGTTAGCTTTCTGTTAGATCTGTCATTCATTCATAATCTCTCAAATTATGGTAGAACTGTACAATTAATTTAATAGGCCTCTTAGGTCTATTCATTTTTACACCTGCCCCTTAAAATTTGTATACAGTGTTTGCAAATATGGCAGGTGTCTCCCAGTCAAAATGTATTAAATTCACAGTTAAATTCAATCAGCTAAATAATCATATATTTTCCTAACAAATAACTGATTAAACTGATTTAAATGTCTCCTCTGTGGAGGGTCCGTTTCCTTGCTGGTATTTCTGCAGCATCATACGGACCTCAGAGACTGCCTGATTGTTTTCCCTGTATTGTAGCAGCCCTGCATTTTCAAGAAAGGCACAGTGGACGACTTGCACTATGTTGCTCCTGGACGGTTGCACTGTGATGTTGGTCATGTGACTGGGGTTGTGACAGTGGTGCATGAACACCAGGATGACAGGTTTGTCTTCTGTGGAAGAAACCAAACAGGTCAGTGTGTGCGCTGATTGACACTATTTCAGCCACACTGTGGTTTATTGCATATTTCATGTTGGGTGAGAAATTCAGAAGAAAAAAAAATGTCCAGGGAAAGAGATCATTGATTATCTTGAGAAGGAAGGGACTGATGGAATCGCAAAAATATTGGACTCCATTCTCTAGTCCTGCCACATGTCTCCATAAAATTGTATATTTAGATGTTTTACATATGTCTGGTGGTACCAATGTATCCTTACACTGTTGAGGGTTTGTTTCCTCCACCTCACTTTGTGAAGTTCTCATTTCATGAAGGTCCCCCCCCCCAGAGTAAAAAAGGTCCCAAGAGACAAGTAGCAGTGACTGAATCCTGGCTCACCTGTAACTCTGGCCATTGCTGCCTCCATGTCTGTCCCAATCCGAGAAACAACAGGACAGAAGAGCAGGATGACGTTGCTGCTCTCTGCACTGCAGAGCTCTATCTGCAGATTCAGCTTTTGTATGAAGGTTTCATGGGTCCGGAAAGTTTCTCCAGAAACCAGCACGTGGACTTTTACTGATGAAGAGAAACAAAATTCTAAAATGAGTTAAAATTGTCATGACAGGATGGGTGCATTTTACCTCGGACAAGATACCATGGAATAATAGGAACAATATTATAATTAAACATGATATGGCAGGATGGTCAGATTTGGAATTTAGTTTGAACAGGCAGTGACATCGTTTTATGTTGAATCATTTCAAATGGAAGTCTACCCTGAGAATAGCAAGACAACTTGCCTGAAAAAAAACTATTCTGAATCTAATTCAGCATTTTGTTGGCCGATGTAACTGTATGTACAACATAAGACTGAATATTTCCATACTGAGTCAACAGTAAACAGCAACAATTTATTTAGATATTCACACTGATAAAGATGCAGGAGAATGTTTTTGTTGAATTAGAATCAATTCAACTGGAAGATTTCAAATTATTTCTCAGTTTTCACATGTAAGAGATACTCCCAGAGATGCATGTCATCCTTGTAACAGACAGAAAAGGATGATGCCACAGCAAACTGTGCAAAATGTAACAGATTCCGACAATGTAAGAGAGCAGATTCCGTCAATGCGCAGAGCATGCCAGAAAATATCTAAAACATTTCTTGAGTCACTTATAGTAAAGAGCTAACAATTTATAGACATGCACTCTTGAAAGGATATAGGAGAATTTGGCTAAAACAGGTAAGTAAGGATTCAGCTTGCTCAAATGGCAGAAATTGTACTTGCTGTCTAAATCTCGGGAAAAATTATTTGTGGTTGAGAAGTTTAGAATGTGATAGATTCTGCTGGAGATGTAGCTGCATGAATCAGAAATAGCTGAAATATATAACAGCGAGTTAGTTGTAGTCAACAACCAACAAATATGCTTGACAGACTTTTTAGAGTCACATAACACAAACCAAAATCAAAAGTCAAAAATAGCAAAATGTCACAGCATGCAGGACGAATGACTCGATGGCTGGCGTTTGGGGTCATACTTCTGATCTCTCCCCCCCAAAACAGGGGAGGGGACCAGGGAGACTGAAGGACAGGACAGACATATGGGGTGGAGACGAGACAGGACACTGGACAGAAGAGGGCACACAAGACAGTCATCACAAAAGGTCAGAGGTTCAGAACCACCAGACAGGACAGGGCAGCACAAATGGTACGACAAGAGGCATGGAACAACTAGGGATCAGAACAGGGACCAACAGGACAACAGGAAAGACTAATGGATAAAACCACACAGACAAAACAGACCAGACAGGGGACATGACCAGGTACCAGGGACAAACACTAGATATCAACAGGGACCTGGAAGCAGAACAAACTGAGACAAAGACAAACAGAACAGGCCATACCACAACAAGGCAACAGAGACAAGAATGGGAACCAAAGATGGAGCCACAGAGGACACAAACCAGGCAAAAACAAAAGCAGGATAGGGTACTGGGACTGAGGCGCGATGAATGAAAATGGGGGTGGGGGCGGTCTGGGGAGTCTTCTGGACCCTGGGAAGCTGGACAACAACCCTGGGATGCAGATCCACCTAGCCCAGTTCACCGGAGAAGCAGAGCCAGTATGGATAGTAGAACCTGAGGGCCTCTGAGGGCCAGCTGAACTGGTGGGTGCCAACGGGCCAGAGGGACCTGAGGGTACCGTGGGGCCTGCAGGACAGGAGCTGGTGGGTGCCACGGTCTCTCTCCCCAAGGTCGCAGCAGGAGCGGTGTCCAGGCAGACCAAGGTCTGGGCGACTGGCCCGGATAGTCTGTCCCTGGCTGTGGCAGGACCGGGACGAGTGAGAGGTTCAGCCCCTTTCTTCCATATCCTCTTCCTGCAGCTTCAGACGGCGGGCAGAGTGGGTGGAGCGGAGGTGAGCAGCGCAGAGCAGGAGGGCGGAGCAGCTTCACCTCGCGGGGAAGCAGTGGGCTGCGGAGAGGTGGCATGTAGAGCAGCTTCATGTAGTGGAGAAGCAGCGAGCAGAGTGGCTCTATGTCACAGGGAAGCAGTGAGCCAGGACATCTCAGAGACGCATGGTAGTGGAGGGATCAGTGTGGGCATGTCATCCTCATCAGGCGTGGATGAGGTGTCCATAGTGCTGGGTGGCCCACACACTGGGAGACTCTGCAGGGTCTTCCTCCTCCTCATGCTCCCCCAGGTCGCTCTCACTCAATTGGTCCATCAGTGGGTTCTCCAAGAACTCTCAGTGAGTGGACAAGAGGCTCTGACTAGAATACAGGGTGCAGGGTAAAGCTTGCTGGCAGAGAGGTGGAGCATGCAAGGCTCCCTGGGATAGCCGCAAGGCAGTTCGGGGATATGGCGTCATTCTGTCACAACATGCAGGATAAATGACTCAGGGACTGGTGGTGTAGCGAAATAAAAGGTGTTTTACTGAACTTAAATGAACAGGGATTGGGAATTAACAAGATTGTGAGGGAGCAAAAAGAGAGGACTAGAGTGAGGATGGACACAGGCTGACAGGAGAAGCAACATGAATGACTGGACAAGCAATGATGAGACAAACAGGTACGTAAATATATAGATTAACGACTGGCAATAAGCATCAGGTGTAGGTCATCAGAGACACGTGAGGGAGGAGTCAGATGCCGGCAGATGTGGCGGGCAGGACATGGGACTCAAATATATTAGTTTTAGTAACAGCCAACACATGTATTTAAGTATTTTCTCAATATTTTTCTTTAAATCTACACCCCTTAGGAGATTTGTACTGAGTTGCCTCTCTGTGCATTTACAGTACAAGCATAACATTACCAGTAAAGTAAAATCTTAGGGTGTTTTCACACCAGCACATTTTAGTCCAGTTAAAACAGACTCTGGTTCGATTTTCCCCTTGGTGCAATTTGTTTGGGCAGGTGTGAACACAGTAATTGCACTTGAGTGCGGACCAAAAAAAATGTACCAAAACCCTTGGCAGGAGTTGGTCTCGGTCCGGTCCCAAACAAACTCTGGAGTGGTTTGTTTGTGGTATACAACTGATAATGGTAACATTATTTGACCTCAATCCAACCCAACTTCCAGGTGTACTCCACGAGTTTGAGCTAAACGGCTCTCGTAGCCAGGTGTGCTTTGCATTCTGGGATGCGGCAGATCACGCAAACCAGTAGCAGCAGCAGCTAGGCGGAGAAGGAGAAATGAACGAAGGTCTTACTTGGTGTGGCAGCGAGGTACGTTGCCTTATTGAAATTTGGGCAGATGACTACATCTGTCAGATTCTAAAAACAACTCATAGAAACTCTGAAGATTTCAAAATGTTCAGTCAACGGCTGAAGGAGAGAGGACTTGAGTGGTCAACTGCACAGTGAAAAGTGAAAGTGGAAAAAACTGAGGCAACAATATATAAGAGTGAGAGACATTTAACTGTGCAGCCCAAGACACAGGACCATCTTCCTGTATTTACTGCACACCCCAGGACACTGGACCATCCTCCTGTATTTATTTTCTTGCTCCTACCACTGACACATCTGATCAATAAGCAGAATGAACATTCTCACATGGTTTGTAGTGGTGTATTGTTGCTTCTTGGATTATTCTACGTGTGAAAGCAAACCAATCCAAGGGGTAAACGCCATGAGTTTACAAGCTACTCAACAGATTCAGACCAGAGAAACAGAACTATAGGTGTGAAAACACATTTAAAAACACAGTAGCAAGAAGTATTAAACTTGCCGATTCAAAATTCTGTACTCCACCTACAGGTGCACAAAAGTGAATTGTTTCAGACGGGAGATGTCAAACCCCAGAAACTAGGGGAAACTTACCTGAGAAGTTCCAAAAGTAAGAGATTGTTTTGGAGATGAAAATGCACAGTCTACATACCACACACCAAAAGCAGGCAAAAATATCTGAAATATATTAACATCTTGAATCAGTTGCAGTAAACAGCCAACAAATTTATTTAAGCATTCACATTTGAAAGGATGGAGGAGAATTCTTGATCAAATGACAGAAACTGTACTTTTCCTTAAATGTACACCCTTAGCAGACTTTTACTGAGATGCCTCTCTGCATCTACAAGCAGAATGTTACCAGTAAAGTATAATCTTAACACACAATACCAAGAAAAGTTAAACTTGCCGATTTAAACTCAGTACTCCACCTACAGCTGCATAAAGGGAATTAGATTGAAAGTGAATTGTTTCAGACGGGAGATGTAAACCCAGGAAACTCGGGGAAACTTACCTGAAATTGAGAAGTTCCGAAAGTAATCGACTGTTTTGAAGATGAAAACGTATGGTATACATATCACACACCAAATAAAGTTACAAAAACCTGAAATATACAGTACAAACATCTCGAGTCAGCTGTAGTAAACAGTCAACAAATACTGTATGCTTAACTATTCACACTAGAAAGCATGGAGGAGAATCAATTAAGCTACATAAGTAAGTTTTGTAAGGATATTTAAATCCAGGATTCAACTTGATCAAACAACTGAAGCTGTATTTTCTCCTCTAAATGTAAACAGAACTGGTCTAAAGCTCACCATATCCGGTGGAAGACTTACCACAAATGACGGGGCAAGGATTTCTTCTAAAGTTCCTGATTTGGTTCGTCTGAAATACCAAAACCGAAACGAAAAACATTCGCACTTTATCGCACACTTTTATCTGATAACTTTTACATAGCATTTATTTTTTCGAATAGTCATGAAACAGCGTTTAGTTTTAGAACAAAAAGACGCAGATGGCTGTGGCTATTTTTATTAGGAAGTAGGCTAGTTTATAAGCGATATCTGTACAGCTATATATTATACAATACGTCGTAATGCGTTGTACCTTGATGGAATAATGGATGCCTGTAGTCTACTATAGCCATTAAACATCGTGTTTTGTTGTGATTTTAATGCCATTAATTTTTTTAAAGTAAATTAAAATTATATAAATAAAAACGCCGTCCGCGGTCAGTAGCCTAATTTCTGTAATTTCTTTTCTACAATTCTAAAGCATCCGAATACTGTTTCTTGAATATATCATTTATAACGGGCGCTACTTACCGAATTATGCCTATTCATGATTATTATTGGTCGTATTTTCGTTATGCTTCAAATGAGATTTCGGTTTCACTGTAAAAACGAAAATCAAATGGCAAATGAAAGGTCGTCTATGCGCGAGCGTCACGTGCCACAGAAAATGCACACTGATAAACCAGTAAGCGAAGAGCTCGCGGAGTGAAAAGCATGTGAAGAAAAGACGGTTTTATCAGCCTACCGTAAACAGCAATAAGTTAAGTTGGGGCCACTCAAAAAATCTTGATTACCTCAAAATAATTATAATAACAATAATAAGAGCACAACGAATTCAGTCATAACAATAAAGAGAAAGTAAACATATGTATTTATTTATCTGAAACGAGTTCTTTTTTTCTCCATCCATCCATTTTCCAAACTACTTATCCTTCTGGGTCACAGGAGGTCCAGAGCCTATCCCAGAAGCTACGTGCACAAGATGGGGAACAACCCAGGATGGGGGGCCAGCCAATCAGAGGGCACACTCACACACCATTCACTCACACATGCACACCTACAGGCAATTAAGTGACTCCAATGAGCCTCAGCATGTCTTTGGATTGTGGGGGGGGGGGACACCGGAGTATCCAGAGGATACCCCACACCAACAGGGGGAGAACATGCAAACTCCACACACATGTAACCCAGGCAGAGACTCGAACCTGGGTCCCAGAGGTATGAGGGAACAGTGCTAACCAATGCACTGCCTTTTTTCTCAACTCAATTATTTATATAATGATTCTCAGCCTGAATGGTCTCTATAGAGAAACAAAACCTTGACGTGGTTATGGATAAATATATACATTAAAATAAAAATGAACTGCCAAATTTTCTATTTTTTTCCACAAATGCTATCAAAATGCCCATACTGTCATGAGCAGCAGGACAAAGAAAATGGGAACAGAAGTTGTGAGCAAACAAAAGTGGCTTTAATAAACCGAGAAGTACAGTATAAAACAGAAAACAAACAGGATTGCTGGGAATCCAAATGGGGAAAGCTGAGAAAGACAGAGCATGGACAAATAATGGTACGCAACACTAATGACTGATCTGGAGAGGACGGGACTAGGAAACATTTAAATACCCATGGAAAGCTACTGGTCCAAACAACATCCCGGAGCGAGTGCTTAAGGAATGTGCTGACCAGCTGACCGTCATCTTCACCGATGTATTCAACACATCCCAGATTCAGGCCATTGTTCCAGTGTGCTTCAAGACCACAACTATCATACCAGTCCCAAAGAAATTAGCGGTGACCTGCCTCAATGACTACCGTCCTGTGGCCCTCACTCCGGTCATCATGAAGTGCTTTGAAAGACTGGTCATGAATCATATCAAAGCCGTCCTACCCAGCACTCTGGACCCCCTCAAGTTTGCCTACTGCCCTAATCGGTCAACTGATGATGCAATATCCACTGCGCTTCACCTGTCGTTAACACACCTGGAAAAGAGAGATTCTCACATAAGGATGCTGTTTATCGACTTCAGCTCAGCTTTTAACACCATCATCCTTCAGAGACTGCCTCTCAAACTGAGCAGGCTGGGCTTCAGCACCCCCCTGCTTAACTGGATACTAGATTTCCTGACTGACAGGCCACAGTCAGTCAGAATCGGCACCAACACCTCCAACACCATCACCCTGAGCACAGGTGTGCCACAAGGCTGTGTTCTCAGTCCACTGCTCTTCACACTACACACGAGAGTGGCTCAGTGGTGTAAGAGCAACAACCTCTCTCTAAATGTAGACAAAGCCAAAGAAATGATCATCAATTTCAGGAGATCCAGCACTGCTCACCCACCTCTCACCATTGACGGCGCTATGGTTGAAAGGGTGAAGAACACCAAGTTCCTGGGTGTCCACTTTACCGATGGGCTCTCCTGGTCCCTCAGCTCCACTTCCATAGCCAAGAGGGCTCGACAGCGTCTGCACTTCTTGCGGAGGCTGAAGAGAGCAAGCCTCCCCTGACCGATCCTCACCAGATTCTACACCAGCACCATCGAAAGCCTGCTCTGCAGCTGAATCACTGTCTGGTACGGGAACCGTAACGTCTGGGGCCGTAACACGCTTCAGCGGATAGTGAGAGCAGCTGAGAAGATCATCGGTGTGCCCCTACCCCCCCCCCAAAAGACATTTTCTAGACCCGCTGCTACAACAGAGCCGTAAACATTTTAAAGGACCCTTCCCACACGCTACATGGACTCTTTTCTCTCCTACCATCTGGAAAACGGTTTTACACAAGTGTCATGCCTTATTTTGTGACCGTCGACATGTTGCTGATGTTACGAGCCCAATCTAGAGTTGGGGCGTAACAGAATGGAAGGGAAAGGGGAATGGGAATAAGGGAAACACAGGGTGTGGTGCACAAGGGAACACATGTGGACAAAGGGGTATATTTTTTTATTTTTCTGATTTTATTTTCACGTGACAGACACAGAACAAACAAACCCAGTGCTAAAGTATTCAGGAATGATTATAGCCAAAATAACAAACAGAAAGTCCAACTACTGTACGCAACCCAAATCTAACTTAAGTGCACGAGAAATCAAAGAACAAAATCCGATCCGCCAGAAGATCGCGCTCCACGTCACGTCAGCTGCAGACAGACCTAAGCCCAAGTCGAACACACCCATTGTCTGATGACTCATGGAGGAGTGGGTTGTCCATATAGCAATGGGCTACCAGAGAGATACACTCTGGGGGCAACCTCACTGTCTGGATGTGGTAGCATGACCTCAGAGAGATCCTCATACTGCTGCTGGGTTGTTTGTCAAGGTCGGTCATTCTATCATGACCAGCAGCACTAAGAAAATGGAAATAGAAGTTGTGGGCAAATAAAAGGGGTTTTAAGAAACTGAGGTGTGTAAAGCAGGAAAAAAAACATGATTGCCAGTAATCCAAACTGGGAAAGCTGAGAAAGGCAGTGCATGGGCAAACACTGGTGAGCAACACTAATAACCAATCTGGGAAGGACTGGACTAGGTAACACTTAAATACTTTAATACTAGGCTAACGAGGCAATTGTGAATGATTAACATGAGGGCAGGAACAACAGGTATAAGACAAATGAGCAACAGGCGTGGCAACAGCCGATGACAAAACATATTTTGTAAAGCCTGCATTGACTATGTGTCATATACAGCATGCATACACTGCAGGGGAGAAGTTTGGGCCTGACCCTCGGATTAAAAAAAATAAATGATACACTGCTTTGTCAAATTTTTATTACAAGAAAATGCACTAAAGACAGACCTGATATGTCTTCTTCAAAATCAGTAGTTTCAGCCTTTGTGGCTAAATAATTACTACAGGCTATGAATTATTGAAAAACAGTAATTTATATTTGTTTTAAGTATTTATAATATTTTCTTGTAATAAAAGTTTGACAAAGCAATGTACCATTAAAAAAAAAAAACAGAGGTTCTGTAAATCGGAGATTGGGCCCAAATTTTTTGTCTGTAGTGTAGGCATTTTCGAATTGATTGCAATTACTGGGGATAACAGTTTTGCGTGTATAATTAATTACTCGTTCCTTTTTAGATTTTGGCTACTGGTGACAAATACAACAAATTAAATTGATGCAATTAAAAGCAATGGGTGGTTTAAGTGATGTGCAATATGTGATCACTTAGAACAGGGGGTGGCCAATCTTATCTACAAAGGGTCAGTGTGTATGCAGGTTTTTGGGATAACATTTAGGTCAGCTGTTCAAACCCAGGTGTGAGGACTCTTCAGCCAATCAGGCTTCTAATGAGTAATATATTTATAGGGAGGTGCAGCGAAAACCCGCATACACAGCAGCCCTTTATAGATAAGATTGGTTATCCCTGGCTTGCATGTTAATTCAGTCACGTATTGAAACAAATACCTTGACAGTCATCAAATTTCAGCAAAGGCAGATCTGTTTTTGGATACCGGGATCTTTCAGCGGGAGATCGGGGATAGGTCCGGTGTTCTGACGAGTTGAGCTACCTATCGAGACGTACTATCGAGCCTTTTAGCTCATGTACAGTTCCACCGTTTTGGGATTAGGGTTAGGTTTTAGGGGTTTGGGTTAGGGTTAGGGTAAGGGTTTTAGGGTTAGGGTTAGGGTTAGGGCTATCGATTAGCACTAAGATAATTCGACAAAGTAGCTCATTTCGACAGAACACCGGCATATCACAGCCCACAATCTCTCTCACTCACTCACTCACTCACTCCAGCCATCTGAACAAAGTTGACAACCCTGAAAACAGTGCATTTTACTTTTCATTTCAAGTAAAACGCACTGTTTTCAGCTGAAGGGGTTTGTCATTCCGTTTTCTGTTGTTACTCCGAGAAATAGGCCTATATATCATGAGAAACTTTGTCACGTTTTGTATCTTTTCGATATAAGACCGGCCATAACCAACTATATGTAGCCTAATAGCGATTAAAGCGATCAGTTCTTTTAGTTTTTATGTTAAAATGAGGCTTTTATTTTATTACCGGTGTTGGATCATCGAAAACAATCCTTAATCAATGAGCACTAATATATGAATATTTAATTCTTTATGTAAAAGGATTGTTCTTCAAGCATATATTTTAAGTAACCTTAAGTATGTGCACGGACAATTCCGAATATTTACAATTTTAATTTTCCAAAACCTGATGAATCTGCCAGCACCACACATCTGCAAGGATGCAAACATTGGTCCGTGAGCGCGTTTGTCACCAGTTTGTCACCACGTGAACATGACCCTGGTACGCTGGTATATTCGGAAATATTTGAAGTGCATCTCTTTCTCAATATGACACACTGGTCTGACACGTCGGCTATACTCCCCTTCATTGCGGGAGTTCATGCACATACACTGAGAGATAGAGATGGCAATTTCGAATCATCAAAACAATTTCGAAACATTCGAGACAAACAATGTTTCGAAACGGTTCGAAAAG
>JAUMHC010012735.1:0-13459 GCA_032359785.1 Heteromormyrus szaboi | reverse complement strand
TATGTTTTTTTTTTTAATTAATTATTATTTAAAGAGTTTCATTTCTATTGTTTGACCAACAAGGTTTATAGGGATTTTAAGAAGTATTTAATTAAATTACTTATTGAGTAATTAAGTTACTCTTCAGACACAGTAACTAGATAAGTATTTTAAATACAACATTGATTAAGTAATTAGTTACTTTTTTAAAGTAACTTACCCAACACTGCTTAATATACGATTAATAACAAAAAATATATATATATACGGGTCCTATGAAAAGCAAGCCGCAAGCACGGACATCCTTGAACTCTGGAAATTAAAGTTAGTTACAAGAACGTACAGTAGACCGACAATTTCCCTTTGTGGCATGCAGCGAAGGGTGTATTTAATGTTTCTTAATTTGCAGCTTGTTTTAGTAAAATGTAATTCCGCAAGCTGTGCATTCTATTGATTTGTGTTACATATTTTCCTCCTCAATTTTTTCACGCTGGATTTGGAAAGACCAAATAAACCAGTTACAGGAAAACCACTGGTGTCTGCCTGTGCTACGAGGGAGCGTCACCGAGGGAACATCGTTGTTTTTTGCTATAATATAGTAATATAATATACATATTTATACTCTATATTATTAATGTTTGTTAAACTAGCAGATTCAGATGGAAAATATATGTCAAAAAATCTTTAATTACTACTACTAGAAACCTTCTTTGTGCATCTTGTTTTAAAATAGTTAAAACCTGACTGGGCGCTTCTTTCTGTTTTGGTTATCAGTCCGGGTCCGTATGGGACAGCTTCTGGGTCCGGGTCCGGCGCGGTCCGCCTGGTAATGACCTCTGCTCTATCGGTATTATTAATCATTCTAGAAAGATTGAGCTGATTTTGCCCAAATATAATGGTAGTGATTACTTAATCAGTACTAAACAGAGCATGCGCATTAAACTAAGGAAGCTTATCGCAAATGGGAGTTAACATGAGTGACAAAATAGCTTGGTTAATTGGTTAGCGCTAGGCTCGAGAATGTTTGTGATTGGTGGGTTGTTCTGTGATCGACATGTTTGTTAAATAATTATTACAACATCAACCAGGGCTGTAGCCCTGGTCTAAAGTCAAAAGTGTTAGCCCTTCCAAATTGTGCCCCATGAAGGATTATAATTATCGAAGTTGCAGAATAAATAATGGGGGCTTGACCTCAGTGTCCTGAATAATTAATACAGGCATTACAACAACTATTTTTCCTCTACTCTTTCATTGTTGACTACTGATCTATGAATCCCTACACTGCTACCTACTGAAAACACCTAATTGGTCAATGCACAAGGTTTCCACTAGACATAAATATCTGGGCTACACGTACACCGACCTCAGTTGTCCACAGCCAAACTTGAAGACAAAATTTATGTCATGTCCCCTCTTCCGCAACTGAAAGCGTGATTTGAGACCCACAGCATCTTTTTTACAACATTGCTTGATCTGTTACACGCATGCATGAATATGTACTTGGCTTTAAAGTTAATGTAGCAAGCCGTCATCAGGATTTCATCTGCGAGACTGAGCTTTGTCTGAAATAGAATAAATGACAAGTTTCAGTCAGTGTTCGTGTCCCTCACTGAGAATTGTGACAATATTACCAGCATCGAACAGTAACTAGCTTTAATTTGAGGATTGATTAGAGTGAAGCCCCACTATAGTAAAGTCCATCACAGGGGAGAGTGGGGTGAGCAGGTAGGAGGCCGCTGGAGAATGGGATGCTGAAAAGTACATGCTGTAAGAGTGGGAGGGGCTCAGACTCCATTCACCACAGGTAAAGGCAGGTAGCCTAAATGGCAGTTGTGATGTGCCATGCACAAAGAAAAACGATTATTTCAGTGGCCTTGTCATCACATTCCTTTATTGATTGATCACCACTTAATTTTAGTGAAACATCCTTTCACAGTGTTAATAAAAATAGAGCAGTCATACTACCTATCTGTGCTTTTTATTTTGGCTGATATCAGCCACAAAGAAAATACATGTTTTAAACTTTTAATTGTTTCTTGATTTACAGAGGGCCCAAATGAAAATATGTCGTTCCATTTCCTTCTTGAAAGAACGTAAACATGACATGATTACTACTGGGAATTTCACACGTGTGCAGATGAAACACCTGCTTAAGAAGATGACCGACATCAGCAAGGACCCAACCCATCCGGGACACAGTCTTGGCACTATTCCAAATACATCTGTCCTTTTGGCATACCAGAACTGAGCTGTACCTGAGCTGTAGTCGAAGGGAGACTAGGTGTAATACTGTTCCAGTTTACTTCAATTTTCTACTGCAGAAGGGTCGGCTCAGAAGAGATGCTTATTTACTGATCACACAGTGTACATCATTAACTATGTAATAATTTCCCGTGTGGGAATCGGCGTGTTATGTTAGCGACAAAAGGTAGTCCATTAGCTTTAGCTTACGTGAATTTTCATTACGAATCCATTCCGTTCAGCTGTTCTGTAGTACTTTTTGAAGTAGGTCATTGGAAATAGTTCTGATCGAGTTTTCTGGAATGCATCAATACACCGTGATGTGTGATGCTGCTAACCAGGGGTCGAATGACACAGTGGCCTCTGGGGGGAGCCCTATTTTCCACGGTGCAGCACGACTTCCCAGGTCACATGTATGTGCATATAAGGGCGCGGCAGCACAGCCAATAGCATTTCATATACACACAATAACAACAACATCAGAATCATGCATGAAGTTTAATGGCTTAATCAGAGCAAACAAAAAACAAAATCACAAAGCAGAGGGACACATGTTACATTTGTCTGCTTGTCATTCATGCCCTATAAAGAGAATCAACAAAAAAGATGATCATTGCTTAGCTTTTTGTTTTTAACCACAGCAATAAAACAGCTGTCTGATGATGAGTTGAGGTGGCTCCGTAAATCTTTATACTATAGTATATACCTTATACAATCTTATGTACTTTATACTATATACAACTTATACTATAATTTATTTTGTTTCAGGAAGCCTAATGTACGGAAAATAAAATATAACCCATAACACAAAAGTGGACACTTTCAGAGCTCCCCTGAACGCCTTAGGGAGGCTTTGAAGGAGCTCCTGTCCTTTTCAGGGGAGTCGGATTCCTCTTTGCTGCCCCGCAATTCAAACCATGCTGCTAGCAATGAATAAAATACAGAATATGGCCTTTTTCCCCTTCAGAACGCTTCCATTTGAGAATAAGGAGATTATACAAGTGGATTTCCATGTATACAGATTTTTTTCAGAACAATTCACTATACTATATTCACTGTATCTTCCATTTCTTATAGCCCAGAGCATATGTAAAATCTGAGCAGCCACTTGTGTGTTTATACCAGGACTTACCAGGAGAGGGGGCCATTGCTTTTCTTACTTATACCATATGCAGGCCTACAGCCATTCATCTTCCAACACCTCAGTTAGAAGGGTAGTTACCACAGACTCAGCCCAGTGGCACTATGTGGTTTGGAAAACAGCCAATAGCAAACAAGCAATGCGGCCAATGTTAATATCCGCTGTTCAGTACAGGAAATGCTTGGAATGCATTTGGTGTTAGTCCCAGAAAATTCAGCCCCACCGTCTCATCTGTGGTCAGTCTGTTTTAGGTGCATTAAGTGGTAAATACTTTTTTCTTCCACCCCACCCCCTCCAGACACCCAACCCCTATAAAAGGTCGTGGTTCAACTCTGCTGGCCTCAGTTTAGCTGCAGAAGAGACGCTGATCTTCAGAAACGTCCAGTGGAATCATGAAGTCCCATCAGATCTCTGCCTTCTTCCTCCTGATGACAGTGCTGCTGTCCTCCACTCTGGCTCAAAGTAAGTCTGCAGCCTTCACAGCTTTTATCAGGACAATATCAGTATCTTAGATTTTAATGATTCATTAAGATTATGGACCCAATTGTGACATGAGTACAGATCTGACTAGTTTGTCACTGTGCATTTTTAATGTATGTGTTGGCTGTATATATTTTGTATATAGACTGTATATTCATTTTCTGTTCTTCATGTCTGTCCAGATGAGTGCTGTTTTACATACTTTCCGGGATGGCCCTGATACCTGGATATGAAGAGGCCATTGTAGAACGCCCTATACCTGGAATTATGTAAATATTTACTCTTTTCATATATTGTTTTAACCTATTACTGTTTTGAGATTTAAAGTCTTGTGGGCATAATGTCTATAATATGTTTTTTACTTCAGGGATCGATACAAAGTATTCTTACAAGTGAGAAGCAGATCCATGTGTTTTTTTTTTTCAATTTTTGGACTGTACACCGATATCGGCAGTGAAATTTGTGTCAATCCCAGGACTTACTGCGTTTAGCAGAAGCTGGATCAGCAGCTGGATCAACTCCTGTCTGCCTGGCAAAATGAAAAAAAAAAGAATTTTATTGCATTTCAGCTTCTCCTGTAATTCTCATATAACAATATTTAGTGTCATCATCCAAATCATTGAAACTTCTGCTGCATTTTATACCTCAATATCTTCAGCTTATATATTTTTTAAAAAGTACTCAAATTTCATTTGCATTTATATTGCTTTGCATGCATGTAACTGATTAAAAGAGTATTGAAAGTTAATGGTGGCTGACTCAGGTTTTTCATTCAAACCATTTAATTTACAAAATAACAATTCTTTGGTTGGTGGGCATATGAAAAAGACAGTTACAGCTAACATATGTTGAATGAATGATACAAATACAGTCATGGTCGAAATTAGCGGCACCCCTGGAATTTTTCCAGGAAATGCTCCATTTCTCCCAGAAAATTGTTGCAATTAGAAATGTTTTGGTATATCAATCAATCAATCACCAATTAATTTAAAAAGCACATTTAAAACAACTTCCGTTGACCAAAGTGCTGTACAAGTATAAGAAACAAGTCTGTAGATACAGTGTATATAGTTAATATACAGCGAGCATTAATAGAATAAAATACCACAGGACACAAATCAATAAGATAAGATAAAAAATAATAATAATAGTAATAGATAAGAAAAGATAATAAGCCAGCTTAACTAAATCAAGAGGAATGAAATGCACATGAAAACAGATGGGGTTTAAGCAGGGATTTAAAATGATTAAGATTCTGGGCAGCAGCAAGGAGCCTGTTCCACAAACTGGGGGCTACTACCGAAAAACTGGGGGCTACTACCGAAAAACTGGGGGCTACTACCGAAAAACTGGGGGCTACCAAAGAACTACCGAAAAGGCTCTGCCACCTCTGGCTTTGAGCTTTGCTCTGGGAATATTCAGTAGCTGCTGATCAGAGGATCACAGAGCTCTGGAAGGAGAGTAAGGAACAAGGAGCTCCGACAGGTAAGCAGGTGCCAAGTCATTTAAACTTTTTTAAAAAAGAGTAAAATTTTAAACTGGATCCTGAAATGTATAGAAAGCCAGTGTAGGGAGGCCAGTATACAGTAGGTGTAATATGGTCACGTTTTCTCTTCCGTTAGAAGGCGAGCTGCTGCATTTTGAACCGCTTGTAGCCCTTGAAGTTGTGACTGAGTAAGACCAATGTATAACGAGTTACAGTAATAAAGGTGAGATTTGATGAAAGCATGACTTACTGTCTCAAACTGATCAGGGGGAATGTAGTGCTTGACTTTCCTAAGTCGAAGTTGGAAAAAGCTGGACCTTACAACTGAGCTGATCTGACCATCCAGTTTAAAGGCAGAGTCAAGAATGACCCCAAGGTTTCTGGCAGACTGATGAGAATATGATGCCAGAGAGCCAATAGCACTGTCATAACCACTGAGGAGATTAGACTTTCCAACAACAGTAATTTCTGTTTTGTTTTTGTTCAGACTGAGAAAGTTTATCTCCATCCATGTTTGAACATCTCTGAGACCGTTCAACAAGGTCTGAATAAATGGATGTGGACCATGCGTTTTGAAGCAAAACATAGTTTCTTCAAACGTGTAGTGAGGCACACTACCAACTTCAAAAATGTTTTCTCTCACTTGCTACAAGGCACCAAATGATGATGGCTTATCATTCCCATGCAAACACTGTGACACCTTTGGTGTGTGTAAGTAAGGTACACAATATGCCTGTGGAATTGGTACATGCAGAGGTACAGGGGGCCATTCGAAAAACGATCACCGAACCAAACGATTGAGCAGTTAACTAATGCTGTTTCTTACTGTGGAACAGCATACAAAACGGGCATGATATTGCCTTATGGCTGCACTGGTGGTCTACCTGACTTTGTTGAGATTAGTCAGATAGTCATTTTGGGCAAATGTCTCAGTTTCAAGACTCTAAATGCCTATTACAATGAGAATTTGAGGTCATATCACCTTGAGTCCTCTGGGCGTGTTCTTCTCGTCGAGCACCAGGCACTTACTGATACCTATCCTTTGGCACCATATTGTCTTATGTTGTCATATATGTTGCACATATTAGGTAATAAATAAATTCATAAGCTAATCAGGTTTATGCAAATGCAAGATTTCTGCGACTTTTATGAAACACTTTATGAATTTTCTTATTATCTTAGGCCTAGGAAGTCGATGAAACATGGAGCCTTCTGCATTAAGCGTACTTATTGAACAGGAAATCAGGAAGCTAATCCTTCCCTCAGGAATCCCAAAAACTGTGAATGAATTGAAACAAGCTGTACAGGAAGCGTCTGTTATAGCTGAGGAATTCAGCCTCCAGTATATGGATTTTGATTTTCAGGACTACTTTACACTCACTTCTACCGACCAAATTCGACACAAAGATACACTTAAAGTTGAGTTCCCATCTCCTGTAGTGCTGACATTCTGAATTGAACATGATTCTGTCCCGACTGCTAACACATTGCAGTTTGAAGATGAAGCATCTCCCACTGCATCCACACATATCTCATCAGGTTACAGTGGGGCAGATTACAGTGGGGCAGATTACAGTGGGGCATATGACTGAAGAATATTTTTACATCTTTCTTATGTTCTCTCCTCTGTGTTATGTAGCGTGCCGAAACAGAAGATGCTCAACAGGATCTCGTCCACCACACAATAAAAATCTTTGTCTTTAAGAGAGCTGAGCAGGAGGACATCTGCACTGTCTTGGATGCTGCCCAAGTAAGGAGTGGCCTAGGAAATGCGGCTTGTGCAGTGACTTGGCCTTATCTATGCACTAAATCTTCCAGATATACATTTGAGGCTTTTCAGAGTTTAGAGTTGGATGCTTGTAAGTTTTCACCCAAAATGCTGTCCCTTTAGAATAAATTACTTGCTTAAGTAACCACAGGGATACTCATCTTACTAGAGGTCCGGTGTTGCTTCTCTTGGGACAGAAACCTTCAGACACTGTGGTCTTTATGCTATCAGGTTGAATACCCCAAGTGTACGAGTTAAGTTGTGAAATACTAACAGTAAAGAGTAAAAGTTACATCCTAAAATGCAGTTTTGTGCTGGTCCTTTAGACCACAGTTTGAGTTCTGTCATAATTTGTGCAGTTCAGGTGCAGGCCATCAGCATAGTATGGAGAAATGTGGGGCAGTAATATGGCCATTGAAGTTTTTTATTTTGTAATGGTTTTACATTTTGAAAATGTGTATATTTGTTTGGTAGATTTTTATAAAGCAGATTCAGAAACTGACATTTTATTTTTGTACGTTGTAATAATACATGCAATTTATTTCATGAATATATAAAACCTGTTAAAATGCAACTACTACATTGTGTTAAAAAATAAATACTTAACCATATGTTCCTACCAATATTGTTGTGATATTGTCTAAGTTTTATTAAAGTTATTTATTGAAATTAGAGATCAAAATATTTAAAATACCATTTTAAATACCACGTGCAATATAGTAATTAAATGTCATGACTTGCTCGTACGATCCTACCGTGTGCCACGCCCCCTCGTTACCTCTTGTGAATTCCCGATTGTATTCAGCTGTCCCGTGTTATTTCTTAGTAATCCTGTGTATTTAAGTCCACGTCTGAGTCCGTAACCCCAGGTCTGTCATTAATGTGTGCCAGCGGCTTCCCCAATAAATTCCGCGTTTTGGACTCCCGCTTCCCGACCTTCATTCCCCGGTTTCTGCGTGCGCGACCAGACGTCACATTAAATACTTATGCAAAAGTAAAACAGCTTGATTTATTTAGTTTACTGAGTTACAATAATTTTGTAAACAACTAAGTAATATTACTGGAATTACTTGGTATAGTTACCTTAAAATAGCAAGTAGAATGAACAGATTTTTATCGATGGTGTTGTTTTTGGACATGTCATTTCACTTGATTTCATTAAGTAGATTTCACTTAATAAAACAAGCTACTGGAATTTACTAAAAAAAAATGCTGTAATAGTCTGAATAGGCCTTCACCAGTTACTGGCCATCATGTCTGAATCCAAAGAGTGATATAGTTGGAACTTATTGGTTAATTCAATAGGCTCTCCAAATATACTGTGTCATTAAGCATTTTCAGTCCATGTTCAATAGAAGTAACGTGCATGTTTCAATAGAAGTAAGATGCCTGTTGCCTCATGTACATATAAGGTTCAGAATAATTGAAGAGTAACTTTAAGACCTTACATGCTATGATGCTTCCAATAAACATTGTTGTTTCAACTCTACATTGAAATATAATAATCTGAAAGTATTTACTGTCTTTACTTGGCCTTGCCTTTGAAGATGTCTGTAAAATATGCATTGGATATGTAATTCTATTCTTAATGTTAGTGTAGCAACAATGCTAACCTGTGCACCACCATGCAGAGTTACCATGCACAAATTTATGAATCATATAAATCAGTCTTAGTATCTTCTATAATCTCTAAATTCGATAAATATATACAGTGACCTACACAGCAAATGTGCCAGTGTTAAATTAACACTGCATGGTGTCTATATGGGTCCACACCATTTAGTGCTACCTTTAACACTTTACAGTGAGTGCAGTGAGTGTTGTTTTTACAGTGTTAATATTTATTAACTCTTATAGTGTTCAATTTACAACCTAGAGTGTTAATACAATGTGTCTCCACCTCTTCCGAAATTTCAAGCCCATATGGGTGGCCCATATCTGCCTCATTTTAATGTACTCCCATTTAAACTCATTTGGGCATTCAGCTGCTGTTTTTACTAACCCATCATAATAAGAAAGACTCAGACTAACATAGCTTTTTCTCTTTTTTTGCAAGCTTTATTTCAGCTCAGCTCTTGATACCCAAAGAACTGTGCTCATATAAGTTGGATGACAATTGTTGTTATCTGTTGGTATTTATTTAAGCATGAATGTAGGTTTCTTCAATTAGGGTAAGAAAGAACCAATCAAGCTCTCCTGGGAACCGCCTGTGGTATAAAAGTGAGTGAAACGTATGGCACCAGTCACCAAACACAGATTATGAAGTTAGACTGTGTCAGACTGCATAAGATAATTTAGCAGGGCTGAGAAAAGGTGAGAGCTGTCTTAATGGTTGAAGGAGTGTATTACTGCTAAAGCAGATATAATGGGTGGTGGCCTTATTGCTTTTAGACCACAACTTGTGATAGAAGAACAAATCAAATCACTTTGCTCATTTAATATTCAGATTTAATTTTGCTTAATTTTTAGAAACCCACCATGATCGAGGATGATATATGGCACTGATATTAGTCTTTACCACTTCATTAGCGGTTCTGGTTTGTCAGTGCATGCTAATGGGTTTGAATAGTGTAGTAATTATATATGTGCATCCCCAAAAAAACCTCAGGTATATATGGTCTGGATGTCCTTCCTGGAGAGCCTAGGCTTAGAAGAGAAACAAAATAATTGTTTTTTCATAGTAACATGCTTTCTCTAGTTAAGCCATAGAGGCTCAACCATCTAGTCTAATCACTGGCTAGCACACAAGAGCCATTTCTGTGGTTTTTGTTCTCTTGCCCTATTCATCACAATCGCAATGGATTTTAAAAAAAATCTATTAAGTCAAAGATAGTACTGTGTCATGCTATGCAAATATACATCCAGCGCCATTGGTCTACAGGGAGTGGGCAGTACCAGGAGCTGCACAGAAAAGGGTATCAACTGTCCTAACATCTTTCCACATGTTAGTCATCCAAGGGCAGGTCTGGCAATCAAATACACCCCCACACCATTAAAATATATACCACCCAGGAGACATGTCCATGAGTTTTTCTCTGACTCAACATCAACATGCTATAAAACCACTAGACCTACAGCTCTCTACTCTCCCCAATCAATCAGAACAGATCCAGCAAAACTTCCATATAAAACAAGAAAAAGCTGTAACATCCTTTTTGGTCAGAGTCTTTCTCATGGTGGTGGGTAAATCTGGGATGGCTCTTCTGATCCCCATAACTTGTGCGCATATTAAAATGGCACAGATGTGTAGAGGTGGAGACTTAACACTCTATGGTGTAAATTGAACAGTATTGGAGTTAATAAAGATTAACATTGTAAAAACAACACTCAATGCACACTGTAAAGTTTTCAAAAGTAACACTGAATGGTGTGGACACATATATACACCATGCAGTGTTAATTTAACACTGGCACATTTGCTGTGTATGTACTATTAAAATTTAGTCAAATTTACCTGTTTTTTTTATCAATAACTATTTATAGTTTTATTGTATCTGTCTGTAACAGGGTGATAGGTAGCCCATACCATAAAATATCAGAGGGGTGGAAGTAAAAGGTACCACCTGAGATGGAAAATATTGTCTTTTACTATTGTCTTTTTTTTCTAAAATAAAACAGAAACTACTAAAAAACATAAATCAAAAAATAAGATTTTCAAAAATGAAAGGGAACTTGTTCCGTAGAATCACCCACTGAAGCTGATGTAACTCTAGAATGTTAGTAAACAAGGAGGGAAATTCCCATGCAGATATCAGTTATGTGTATTTTTCTATGACAGGCATGCAAACTTAAGCCCAATTTTCAATGTAACCTTTTTCTCCCACTGCGCTTCTGGTTCCTCCCAAAGGTGTTTAGTGGGCTTGAGGTCAGTGTTCTGACAGGCCACTCAAGTTCTTCCACACCGAACTCACACAACCATGTCTTTATGGATCTTGTTTCGTGCACAGGGGCAGAGTCAAGCTGGAAAAGAAGAAAAGGGCCGGTCAAAACCTGGTCCGACAAATTTGGAAGCATATAATTGCCCAAAATGTCTTGGTATGCTGGAGCAGTAAGAGGTCCTTTCACTGGAACTGGGGTCCAGTCCAACCCATGATAAACAACCACACACCATATTCCTCCTCCACCTAATTTTACACCTTCAGTCAGGCAGGCAATATTCTCCTGGCAACCGCCAAACCCAGACTCGTCCATCAGACTGACAGACGGAGAATACACAGATGTTTGTGTCTATTGTAGATATATTTTGTTAAATATAAAAGTTCGGGCGTGATAGTGTTGTATTTTACAATCTGGTCACATTTAAAACATGAAATGATAGTTTATAGTAAAATCTTCAGAAGTATCATATTCCACTGATTTCCAGTGATTAATGTTGATAAGCACATCTAAGCTGAGCACATGCTCTCAGCCACACAGTTCGGCAATAGCTGTAGCACTGATATATGTGTGTAGGGCTGTGTACTTCAGTGTACAGATAATGTGCTATTTCGTGGGGATATGAGATTTACAGAGTGCGGCTTTATTGGGGCGCAAGGCAATCTCATAGTCAAACAGTTCAGATTCGAGCCAGAGAGCCGAAACGGGATCCAAATCGGAGGGCAAAGTCATAGTCAAGGGGAGACGAAGATCGGGCGATGATCGGAGATGATCGGAGGGGCAGGACGGGTATCGGTAGTCGGTGGGCAGACGATAGTCAAGCGATGAACTTAGCAAGTATGAGGGCAGGACGGGTCTCATGGTCTAAGGACAGAAATTAGGTCAAAATATCGGGAAGCAGGCAGACAGATACAGGAACGCCCGAACTCAGGGGTAAGCCAAGAAGATCTCGCATTCGGCTGGCATGCTGAACGTGCAGAAATAGCCAAGTGAATTAGAAAAACTAAGAACCACCCGCGTGAAGAACCATAGACCGGACAGGCTTATGCAATCAGCCGGTTTAAGCAGACCGGGATTCCCCTGAAGGCGTGTACAAAGCAACTGAGATCACCCGTGTGGCGTGGGACGTCACCGGGGATCTCCCCCGGGCTGACATATGACAATTATCAGCACAAACCATGTCAGGAGATGTATAAATAGCCATTTGTATGTGTTATTGTAAATCCTCCCTGCACTCGCAGTTGTATGTGCCTTTGTCTATGTCATATGTGAATCCTGGCCAATCCTCGCATGTCTTTATACAGTGGATATAAAACGTGCACACACCCCTTAAAATTCCAGGTTTGTGATGTAGAAAATTACATCATGATAAATCATTTCAAAACTTTCCCACCTTTAATGTAAGGTGTAACCTGTACAATTCAATTGGAAAACAAACATCTGTTATGGGGAAAAATACAGTATATGAAAAATAAAAACTAAAAACATGCAATCAGCTGGTTGCATAAGTATGCGCACCCCTGAACTAATGCTTTGTTGAAGTACCTTTTGATTTAATTGCAGCACTCAGTCTATCAGCATGACACATCTTCACTTGCCAATATTTGCCATCTCTTCCTTGCAAAAGTGCTCCAAATCTGTCAGATTGTGAGGGCATCTCTTGTGCACAGCCCTCTTCAGGTCACCCCACAGATTTTCAATTGGATTTAAGTTGCTAGCGGGACAACGACCACCTGTAAACACAAAGGAAGGAGCTGAGGCCCAGGAGTGGAGAGCTGGACTCTAGGTCACACTGTAGCACTGACATTCAGCAAAGTCGGCATCTGGTGGCCATCTGGGCCCCTGGGCTGCAGCTTAGACAGACCTGTTCCTGAAAGTGGGGGTAATATAACTTATTCTTTCCTAAAATTAAATGAACAGCATAAACTGTATGTCCCAGACCTACCAAGTTTTTCCTACTCACACAACCCAGACAGTCAATGGTGGACGCTCCAACACAGCGTTTTTTGTTTTTCCTATATCTCCTGGCCAAAAAATTCCTTTTCCCCTCAGATACAGTGGGCCATGCCCTACCAACTTCTCAGTCACACTATTTAGCGCTGCCTTGATTTTTTTTTGGCTAATTTGCATAATTTTCACAATTCTTTTTTTACAAACTAGTCCTAGGTTTTTCCAGACACGTTGTATCTGACCAATCAGACCCCTGAGCTGGTCACTAATTAGCAAAAAACCTTTGACATTTGTCTACCGCAAAGCCAATAGCCACACAGAAACTGTACCCTAATCTGACCAGTTTTAATCAGCTATGTCATAGAGACAGCTATGACTCTTGATGACTTAGCTATTTTTCAGAAAATTTGGAATCTTATCACCAAAGGCCATTCTGGGGAAGCATTTCATTAATCGGTGGCGTTACATAAGAACATAAGAACTTTACAAACGAGAGGAGGCCATTCGGCCCATCAAGCTCGTTTGGGGAGAACTTAAC
>JAUMHC010012734.1:0-13477 GCA_032359785.1 Heteromormyrus szaboi | reverse complement strand
GTCACTCCAGCAAACTCCTCCCGGAGCTGCTCTAGGAGCACAAGCGCCTCTGGGGAGTCTCTTATGGCGGGTTCACCCGCCACCCGCCAATATACTCCCTGGAGGGTAAAAAACCTCCTTGCCGTCTCCAGGCCGGGCTGTGGCTCAGGAACCACGGGGGGCGCTGCAGCCTCAGGAACCACGGGGGGCGCTGCCCGCTTCCGAAACCGCGGGACCCGCGGGATAACGTCCTTAACAGACCTGGCCCCTTTAAGGGCCAGGCGCGTCCCGGTGAAGATCGGGGTGTGACATTTTTGGTGTTAAGAGTTCATGCGCTTTGAATTCCTTGACATATTTTCACACAACTGAAAACTACTCAGTTGATGTGATGCATGCCATTTTAGAAGGGGTGGCCCAGTACGAACTAAAGCTATTATTTGAGTATTTTAAAGAACAACATGTTACATTGGAAGAACTAAATTTGAGAATACAAAGTTTTGATTATGGATTTATGGAGAGAAGCAACAGGCCAGTAGCTGTGAATTTAGGTGCAGAATCTAATGATCTGGGACTGAATGCAGTTCAGTCATGGTGCTTATTGAAGAATGTTCCTCATCTTTGGAGACTTGGTGACCTCTGCTGAGCCACACTGGGGCCTACTTCTTTTATTACTACAGATAGTAAACATTGTGTTTTCTCTCATGTTATCTCAAGGTCTGTGTGTATACCTACAACATTTGATTGTGGATCACCACATACACTTCAAGAAGTTGTATCCCCAGAAAAAACTTTTACCAAAGCACCATTTTCTTATCCATTATCCTCGCTGCATCCAGAAAATTGTACCTGTACTTCATAGCTGGTGCATGCGCTATGAAGGTAAGCACAATTTTTTCAAGAAAAGTCATTTAAGAATATCACCAAAACGCTGGCCAAAAAACAGAATCATATATCACATGTTTGGCGATCTTCAACAACTTTTAATCGGTTAGACATTGGTCCAGGGAAAATGGTGTCTTTACCATGGCATTGCAAGTGCCCAGTAGTAGTTATGAAAGTAAATTCGGCTATACACAATGGGTTTATTTACCACCCTCATCTGGTTATTTGTGGCATCTGAAATGAAAGTTGAATCTGAAATGCCTCTCTTTTACCAGATTGAGTCAGTTCTGATAATGCATGAAAAACTGCTGCTGTTCACTTCACCTTTATGTCCAGTAAGTTTTCATGAACATTTCCATGCTTATAAAGTGACCAGTACAATGCAAGATTTTGTGGTCTTTCATGTTGACAACCTGCATTATCCCAGGCCTTTTGACATACAAATGTCATATGGAGTGAATGATAGAGCTCTCGTTGTTGTCCCATATTGCTTGTATTGTATTGTGTTCTAAAAACGTTCTAATAACATTGGCATTGTAGTCAAGGCAAGTAAAATAAGGAAATTGTTTATAATGTTAAATGTGAATGCATTTGAATTCATTAATTCATTGACATTAAAACGAGATTTACAAAATGCTGCCGTATCTTTGTATTCTTTGTCTTTATTTCCATTTTATAGATTAGATCACAGCAACCCGGTATTATAGCATCATAGTAAAATAGCATCAATATGACAGATGTAAAGAATAACACTGAAAAAAATAAAAATTAAATATTAGTGTGTCATTTTAAACTAAACTTGGAGTAAAATTAACTCTAAAAAGTGTAATCTTATTACTCTGAACAGTGTGAACTAACCAAAGTGTTGAATATTTTTACACATTTCATTGTTAATCTTGACACCAAATTGAGTAGAATTAACGAAAAGTTGACACTGGCCATAGAGTAACTTTTAGACTAATTTCGAGTGGGACCAAATGTTATCTGAAACAGTTGAATTCAGCTCTCTAGGAGTTAAAGTGACACTCGATTTTTTACTGTGTGGGGTTAAAGAAATTTACTTGGAATGGTTGACTTGATAGAAAGCGTCTCATTTTTAAGACACCATCAGGATACTTGAATTGAATAGTCATCCCATTTTCAGCCTCTGGTATGCAATCGATCATTTCTTTTCTGGTATTTATGACCTACAAAACATAATATATCTTTTGTGATAAATGTCAATGTATGATATATATTTTATATACTATAAATACTTACCTGTACTCAGCTCCCACTCCTGGACCTGTCTTCATCTTTTCTCCTGATGTCATTTGAAACTTTAAGTGACATTTAATTGAACTGAAGAACAAGCTTGAAAAAGAATTTAAAAGAGAAATGATATTGCTTATGTAGAAGGACCTGTCCATATGAATATGTCTGCATTTTCTTACCCTTTCTCTGTTTATTGAAAGTGAATGTTGAAATTCTTCATCCTGCTGGTTGCGAAGGGCATGCCATTCCAGCAAGCCTGCTTGTTCAACAGCTTGCTCTGGAAGCATGTCCTGAAATTACAGAAGCCATTGTTGCAGTTGAAGTACTACAGATTCCTAAGTAGAAAATGTACACTGACAATACAGTACAGTAATAATATAAATTATTTGCTATTACATAATGATGACAAGCGCTGGGTCTCTGCGGGGTCCATTCTGTACTGGCGAAGTATTCTGTGATATTCCGCGGTGAAAGAGGAGGTAGACCCCGGAATGTGGAGGCAAGTGTGTTTATTGGAACACTCGGGAACAGCCAAAACCAGAAGGGGAATCCAAAGTCGAAGTCGGGTCACAGGTGTGGGTCGAGTACCAGAGAAACCAATCCTATGAAGACTGACAAGACGAGAATCCGATGGGAAGAAGCGGACGAGGACGGGCAGGATGGGCAAGACGAGCAGGACGGGCAAGACGAGCAGGAAGGGCAGGATGGAGGCAGGTAGGACAAACCTGGAAGACAGGAGACAGAAAGATCGCTCAGTAAGGATCTTAAAGTGTCATATGAAGCGGGCAGACAACTTACGACACGTAGGCAGTTTGAAGTTCCGAGTGGAAAGCCAGACCCTCTGTCCTACATGATAGGACGGGGCAATTCGGCGACGACGATCTGCTTGTGTCTTTGTCCGGGCAGACTAAGCGGTGAGAGCACACTGGGTTTGGCGCCACACCTCCTGAGCAGTCTGGAACAATTCCTCCACTCTAGGTACGTCTCTGGGCTTCGAATCTCATGGGAAAAGCTGTGGATGGTAACCCAACACACACTGGAACGGTGACAGGTTAGTGACGGGATTTACACGAGCGTTCAGTGCATATTCAACCCCTAGAAGGTGAGAAGCCCATTCAGCAGGCTTGTCCTTAAACAACAGCCTAAGTGCTTTGGACACCTCTTGGTTTGTCCTCTCAGCTAACCCATTAGATTGGGGGTGATAAGCTGAAGACAGGCTCATAGAAACGTTTAGTTTGGAGCAGAAGGCACGGAATACTTGCGAGGTGAACTGAGGACCCCTGTTGGATACTATGTCCTCGGGGATGCCATAATAACGGAAAACCCAGGTTAACAAGTCGGCCAGATCCAGCGCCGTGGGGAGCTTAGGGAGAGCGATCAGACGGCACATTTTCGAAAAGCGGTCCACTACCGTCAGAATGACGGAGTTCCCTTTCGAGAGCGGAAGATCCGTAATAAAATCCATTGCCAAGTGTGACCAGGGACGTGTCGGAATGGGCAAAGGATGAAGGAGCCCTGCTGCTGGCTGGTGTGATGCTTTCAGTTGGGCACATTCGGGGCAGGAGGCCACGTATTGCTCTACCTCTCTCCTCCATCCTGGCCACCAGTACCGTCGTGCCACTAGTCGTAGGGTTGCGGAGGTTCCTGGATGACCAGTGCTACGGGAGGTATGTACCCACCGGAGTACTGTGGTGCAGTGCGAGGAGGGTACGTACCATCGTCCAGGGGGACAGCCAGAAGCGCATGTTCATTGAGGGCTCTGAGGGTCTCCTCCATGGACCAGGAGATGGTGGCAGCAAAGTACAATGGTGTCAGTATGGGCACTGCCTGGTCAGTTGATATAGGTGGATCATATTGCTGGGAGAGAGCGTCAGCTTTAGTGTTCTTGGAGCCCGGAATGTAGGTGACTACGACGTTGAATCGTGAGAAGAACATAGCCCAGCGGGCTTGACGAGGGTTTAATCTCTTAGTGTTCTGAAGGTATTGGAGGTTGCGGTCTGTGAGTACCTGAAACGGGTGGCGTCCCCCCTCCAACCAGTGTCTCCATTCCTCTAATGCGAGCTTAATTGCAAGGAGCTCCCTGTTGCCGATGTCGTAATTGCTTTCTGCGGAAGTGAGTTTCTTAGAGAAGTAAGCACAGGGGTGGCGACAGCCGGTTACCGAATCTCTTTGGATGAGCACACCTCCTACTTCGGTTTCCAAGGCATCCACTTCGACCTCGAAAGGATCGTCGGGACGCGGTTGCTGGAGGATAGGTGCAGAACAGAAGGCTTCCTTCAGTTTCTGAAAGGCACGGTTAGCCTCCGGGGTCCACTGCAACTTGGTGCTTTTCCCCCGAGTGCAAGAGGTAAGTGGCGCGGCCACTTGGCTAAAGTTTCGTATAAACCGCCGGTAGAAATTGGCGAACCCAAGAAACCGCTGTAATTCCTTTACTGTACGGGGTTGTAGCCAATCCTTGATCGCGGTCACCTTCCATTCATCCATCGCCACGGCTCCTGGGCGGAGAACGTATCCTAAAAATTGCACCTGTGTCTGGTGAAATTCGCACTTTTCCCCTTTCACGAACAGCTGATAGTCGCATAGTCTCTGGAGTACCTGGCGGACATGGGTTATGTGTTGTGAGAGGGAAGAGGAGTAAATTAAAATGTCATCGATGTACACAACCACAAACCAATTAATCATATCTCTAAAAACGGTGTACATAAAGGATTGGAAAATGGAAGGGCTGTTAGCAAGACCATAAGGCATAACCCGATATTCGTATTGACCAGTGTGTGTTATAAAGGAAGTTTTCCATTCATCACCTTTCCGGATACGAATCAGGTTATATGCGCTGCGGAGATCGAGCTTAGTAAATATTGTAGCTTCTCGCAGCTGCTCCAGCGCAGATGGTATCAGAGGTAGCGGTTCTCTCCGTTTGATCGTGATAGCATTAAGGGCTCGGTAGTCTTTACGAAGAAGAACCCGGCGATCGTAGGAGAAGTCGACGGTCGGATGATACCTTGCATCAGAGCCTCACGGATATACTCCTCCATAGCCGCCGCCTCAGTGATGGACAAAGGGTAGAGCCTTCCTTTTGGGAATGGAGCCCCCTCAATGAGGTCGATCACACAATCGCAGTCGAGGTAGTTGGAAGGCCAAGGATTTGCTAAAGACATCATGGAAATCCGCGTACTCCTCGGGAATGGAGGTAAGGTCCTCTGGGGTGGGGCTCTCCACTAAAGAAGCGCAAGAGGGCACAGCAAAACAACGGGAGTAACATTGTGGAGACCAGGACACGAGTTCCCCAGAGGACCAGCTGATTCGGGGATCCTGGTCCTGTAGCCACGGGAGGCCCAAGATGATGGGGTCTTTGGTACTGGGAAGAATCAGAAAGGTTAGGCTTTCTGTATGGAGCACACCCACCCGGAATGGAGTGATGGAGCACGTACGATGGGTAATCTTTCCCTGAGGTAAGGGCTCCCCATTAACTCCTAACACCGAGATAGGACTGGTGAGGGGTTGTAGAGGAATCTGCAATCTCCGCACTAAAGCCAGTTCCATGAAATTGCCTGCGGCTCCTGTGTCGATCAGAGCCCTCACCGATTGTGATTCCCCTGCAAAAGAGACCTCGACGGGCACTGTTAACTTTGCATGTGATATCCCCAAAAACACTGTATGGCCTACCTTGGATGCTGGCTCGGACCAGGAAGGATGGACTGGACAGGAGCGGAGGGTGTGTCCAGGTTCGCTGCAGTATAAGCACAAGCCTTGAACGGTGCAACGCCTTTGTTCAGTCGGGATGAATGGGGATCTTCCAAGCTGCATTGGCTCAGGATTTTCCACAGGAGTCGGACTTGGGAGTGCCGGTGGTCGGGGGCGATGGCGACGTCATTCACAGAAGCTGTTATCGATTGTGACAGACAGCCCGATGTAATCCTCAAAGGAGAGCCCAGAGCCTCTGGACATGAGCTCATCCTGGATCACGTCGATAAAGGATCCGGAGGCAGTCTTATGGCCAGCGTAATCCAGCTACGATCGTCCGGAATTCCAAGGTGAATTCTGCCACTGTCTGGTTTCCTTGACGAAGATCCACCAGATGTTCGCCCATGCTGCATCCCACAGCAGGGTGGTCAAATATTTCCTTAAAAGCAGCTTGGAAATCCTGCGCCGACTCCAGGAGGGGACTGTCGTCCGACCACAGGGCGGTGGCCCAATCACGAGCTCTTCCTGTCAGCAGAGAGATAACAAACCGGATTTTCGCTGTCTCCTCCAGGAAGCGATCGGGAAGTTCCTCTATATAGAGACCGCATTGCATAAGGAAAGCCCGGCAGTGGTCTGGGTTGCCATCGTACTTCTCAGGCATCGCTACCGGTACTGGTGCAGATGCTCGAGGAGGAGATTCAGGAAGTTGTGAGCGACCTGCTTGTCTCTCGAGGAGCTGGCTGACCAGGGTGGTAAGCTGGTCCACTTGCTGTCTCAAGCGCTGGGTCTCTGCGGGGTCCATTCTGTACTGGCGAAGTATTCTGTGATATTCCACGGTGAAAGAGGAGGTAGACCCTGGAATGTGGAGGCAAGTGTGTTTATTGGAACACTCGGGAACATCCAAAACCAGAAGGGGAATCCAAAGTCGAAGTCGGGTCACAGGTGTGGGTCGAGTACCGGAGAAACCAATCCTACGAAGACTGACAAGACAAGAATCCGATGGGAAGAAGCAGACGAGGACGGGCAGGATAGGCAAGACGAGCAGGACGGGCAAGATGAGCAGGAAAGGCCGGATGTAGGCAGCCGGTAGGACAAACTGGGGAGACAGGAGACAGAAAGATCGCTCAGGAAGGCACATTACGAAATGGCAACAATACTTCGCGTTGACCTCTAGAAGGACTCGATTCAAATAATGGTGCTATAGGCGCTATTGGTCCTTGGTGCTCAGCCCCACCCTTGTGGGCATGACAGTTAGGTCCCTCTTCGGTTTACTGTTTATTTCAGGTAAGGCTGCATTATGGGTTTTTCTAGGTTGCAGGTGGTGGTGGTGGTTTGCTTCTCCAACTGATTACAGGTGAGACCTGTTGGATGGGTGGAGTCTTCCCTCTTAGAGCTCTGGGTCCACCTGCATCAAAGAGAGATTCGTAGGAAAGATGACACCATGTTAAGTGTTTCTGCTGCTGAGATTTTTGTTTGTCTGATTTGATATTCTGTTTTGCTGCTCTCTCATTTTCTCCGGACTTTTGCTTTGGTGCTTTCTTCTTTTTGTTCTAAATAAAAACCCTAGATCTTTGAGCCAGCTGGTTTGGGTCTTTTATGTTGCGGTCATTGATTTGGCCGTAACATAAATTGGGGGCTCGTCCGGGATTTTTGAGTTAATTTCAGTAGCAGTTAGTGTGCGACATTGTGGTGAGTTTGCTGGTAAGTGGTGAACGCTGTGTTGTTGCGCATCCCAATTAGGTAGCCGGCGTGCAGACTAAGTCTGTCATTTTGTTTTGTTAGTTTATTGTTTTTGATGGGATTTCTGACTCGGTACGTTTCGGGGTATGGGAGTAAACTGTGTTTTCGGTCTGCTCCCTGCTCGCAAGTTTAATGTTTAAAGTCGCTGGGTCGGGAAACCATTGAAGACTAGTGGGGAAGGCGAGTTAGATTTATTATTTTTTTCTCTCTATCCTAAGTCAGGCTTGGAATGTTGCAGTGACGGGCTGTTTGTCATCTAGCATAGCCTACTTTGTGATCGCTTTAGTGTTGTGCGCTATGTGTAGCGATTAACAAGCTGTCTTTCAGTTTAGGTCTTTGTTGGCTGCTTTGTGTGGGTTTTACCCATTTAGTTAACCTAATCTGGCAGTTTGTCAGTTTCAGTGGCATGGTTTTGTTAAGACAACTTGTGGTCCTGTGTTTTTAGGGAATTTTGATGACCACTTTAGATTAAGTTGTTGTTAGTACGCAGCCGTTTGTATGTTTGGTTTTTTTTTTTAAAAAAAACATGGCTTCGGTAGTGCGGGAGTTTGTGGAGAATCCATCTTCGGAGGCATTTGAGTCTCTACCTAAAGAACAACTTTTGAGTGTTGCAGAGTATTTTGATATTGAGTTGACAAGTCCTGAGAAACGATTAAAACATGTACTTAAATCTGTCTTAGTGCCCATCTTAGTTGAAAAGCAAGTTTTGCCACCTGTTGATATGAAAGATGCCATACGCATGAAGGAGCTTTCTATACGAGAGAAAGAAATAGATAAAGAGAGGGAAGCTTTGCATACTAAGGCACTGGAAAATGAGTTGGCATTGAGACGATTAGCGCTTGAAGCTCGATATGAACTTTCTGATTTTGAACAGCGGGGAGGTTTTGACATCATGAAGTATGTGAAATTAGTGCCACCATTTAATGAAAAGGAGGTGGAAAAATACTTCCCACATTTTGAAAAGGTAGCAACAACTTTAAAGTGGCCCAAGGCTGTATGGTCTTTGTTGGTCCAGTCTGTGTTAGTGGGAAAAGCTCAGGAGGTGTATTCCTCTCTCCCATTAGAGCAGAGCTCAAACTACGATGTGGTCAAAGCTGCTATATTGCGTGCTTACGAACTTGTCCCGGAGGCTTATAGGCAGCGGTTTAGGCATTACAAAAAACCCGAGCGTCACACTTATGTGGAGTTGGTGTTCTTCAAAAGAAGTAGCCAATCAGGCAAAACTTCGAGATTTAATTTTTGTCGAAGAGTTTAAGAACTGTGTGCCTGATGCAGTAGCTACCTAATTGAATGAACAGAAAGTTAACACCCTGCATGAAGCTGCTGTTTTGGCAGACGAGTTTGCCTTGACCCATCGTGTTTTTTCTAGAGATCGGCGTAAGTTGCCATCTCCCCACACAGACAAAGCCGAATCTCCTTCCAGTAGTTTTGACCAAGCCTGTCTTTATTGTAAGAAGTTGGGACATTTAGTTGCAGTTTGTCCTGTGCTTAAGAAAAAGCGGGTTGCAAAGAGCATAGGGCTAATAAAAGCATCTTTACATTCCCTGGTACTTGGTAAACATTTGAGGCATGTAAGGATGGGGTATGAGCCTTTTATGAGTAATGGTTTCATTTCACTTCCCAGTAGTAAGCAGCTTACTTTTGTCCGTATACTGCGTGATACCGGCACAGCACAGTCCTTTATCTTGGCTGAGGTTTTGCCTATATCAGACGAAACTAAAACCGATATTAGCGTTTTAGTGCGCGGGTTTGAAATGGGCTCCACTTCATTTGATTTATTTACAATCTAGTGTGGTTACAGGTAAGGTTCTTGTTGGGGTTCGTGAGCGTCTGCCTATTCCTGCTGAAAATTTTATATTGGGGAATGATCTGGCTGGTAGTAATGTGTGGAGTAATTCTGGATCTGTGTTTCCTCACGTCATTACAGTTCCTGATTGATCTGACGATCATGTGTTTTAAAACATCCTGACGCCTTCCCTGCTTGCGCTGTAACTCGCTCTATGGCGAAGCAGAATTTCAATCATGTCAGGGACTCCTCTCCACATAGTGATGTATTTGATCTGTCTGAGACTTTCTTTATTTCCCCAGGTGAGTTTCTGAAATCTGAGCCCTCTTCCCCTGTTTCTCTATCTGGTCCTGTTGGGAAATCAGGTAAAAATAATGGTGAGAATTCTCTGAGTCTATCTAAGGAAAAATTCATCACTGCGAAAAAGGCGGCTCCATCTTTAGCTACACTGTTCCAGTCTGTGTTATCTGAGACTGAGATTGATAAATGTCACGCCCACTAGGGCGGAGTCACCAGCTGTGATCAAGGAAGCAATAATGAAGATCGCTACAAAACCAGATCATCGCCAACAGGACAACGCGAAGTATTGTTGCCATTCGTGAATGAGCCGTACCGAGCGCTTTATCCTTCCCCCGTCTCTCCGTTCTCTTCCTCCGATTCATCACCCTGCTCGTACTTACCCTGCCTGTCCCTGTTCCCTCCTCAGCCCAGCTCCTTCTCCTGAGAACCCGTCCCGACGACTTCCCGCCACCCGCCTCCTCCGAACCTCCTGTCTCGGTGTCTTCCCCTTGGATTGACTACCCCGGCTTTGACTTCCCGCTACGGATCCCGACCTCGACTCCTGCCCGCCAAATCCAGTTCTGTTCGCCAGCCTCCCCTAGGGAGTGTACCCCTCTCCGGAACGAGTCTCGCAGAGACTCCGTTCCTAATTTTTCCTGTTCCTCTGGTCCTTCCTGTCCCTAATAAAGACCGCTTACCCCGCATTACTGGATCCTCGCCTCTTACCTGGTCACAGCGTTACAATAAAGAACTTCACTGTTATTTTTTGTGTGATGTAGTTTTGATGAGGAAATGGAGGTCTTATAATGTACCTGATGAGTGGAGTTTTGTACATCAGGTTGTAATTCCAACTAGTTACAGAGGTGATGTATTAAAAGTAGCTCATGATGGTCTAGCTGGACACCTAGGTGTCACTAAAACACTTAACCGTGTATTACAGCACTCCTTTTGACCTGGGGTGAAAAAGGATGTAGTTTGTTTTTGTAAGACCTGTAGAGTATGTCAGCTCACTGGAAAACCTAATCAAACAATTCCTCTTGCTCCTTTGTATCCTATTCCAGTGATTGGACAGCCTTTAGACCATGTGATTGTGGATGTTGTTGGCCCGCTGGAGCGGTCTAAGGATGGCTATCAATATTTGTTAACGATGATATGTGCAAACACCCGTTTCCCAGAGGCAGTTCCTTTGAGGAAGATCACTGCTAAGGCTGTAACCAAGGAGCTGTTGAAATTTTTTACTATGTTTGGTCTCGCTAAGGTCATTCAAACTGACAGGGGTTCCAATTTTACTTCTCGTGTGTTTGTCCAAGTGTTAAGACAGCTGCATATACAGCATAACGCCTCCAGTGCCTATCATCCTGAAAGTCAGGGGGCCTTGGAGCAGTTTCACCAGACCTTAAAGAGTATGTTGCAAACTTGTGTGGAAACTGGTAAGGACTGGGCAGATGCTGTCCCTTGGCTGCTGTTTGCCTGCAGAGGGGTAGTACAGGAATCTCTAGGATTCAGTCCCGCTGATCTAGTTTTTGCCCATACACCGCATGGCCCTATGGCTGTTTTGAAAGATCAGTGGCTCAGTGATTTTTTTCAGCGTAATGTGCTGAGTTACATTTCTGACCATTCACGTTTATACAGGGCTCGTGAGTTGGCTAGGAAAAATCTTGAACAAGTTCAGGTTAAGATGAAGACTTGGTTTGATTGTAAGTCTAAAGATAGACATTTCCAAGTGGGTGAGCAAGTCCTTGTGTTATTGCCTATACCTGGATCTTCCTTATAGGCTCGTTTCAGTGGTCCCTATGTGGTAGAACAGAAGATCTCTGATCGAGATTATGTTATAGCAACTCCAGATCGGCGTCAAAAGAGGCGTGTATGTCACATCAATATGGTAAAGCCCTATTTTGCTCGCATTGATTCCTTCCCGTTCTCCCCTACCAGGCACGGACACATTGGTATCTGGCGAGGAGACGGGGGTGTTGTTGTCCTCTCTTGTGGAGGACTGTGATGGTGCTGAACCTTGTCCTTCTCGTGCTGTTATTGAGGGGCGGCTTAATAACTCTCAGATGTTCTGTCTGACTGTCTCTCACATCTTTCAAAATTTCAGGAAGCTGACATTCTGGAACTTGTGGGTCAGCATCCTGAGTTGTTTAGTGATGTTCCGAGGCAAAGCCCTGAGATACAGCATGATATTGACGTGGGACATACAGCCCCAATTAAACAACATCCATATCATGTTAACCCAGTAAAACGAGCTGTGTTAAGGAAGGAGGTTGAATACATGCTTGAGAATGACATTGCCGAGCCTAGTGTTAGTACTTGGAGTTCTCCATGCATATTAGTGGGAAAGCCTGATGGAACTTTTCGCTCTTGCACAGATTATCGGCGTGTGAATGCTGTCACCAAGCCAGATTCCTATCCATAGCCTCGTTTGGACGACTGCATTGACCGGGTGGGAGCTGCCGTGTTCGTGAGTAAGTTTGACTTGCTCAAGGGATACTATGGCAGGTACGTCTTACAGCTCGTGCAAAAGAAATCTCTGCTTTTGTCACCCCTGACGATTTTCTGTCTTATAAGGTTATTGCTTTTGTAATGAGAAACGCTCCGCCTACGTTCCAAAGATTGATTAATACCGTGATCTCTGGTTTGTCTGGTTGCGAAGCTTATCTTGATGATGTGGTTTGTTACAGTTCCTCTTGGTTAGAACACCTTGGTCAGATACGGGAGCTTTTCAACCGCCTTTCTGCTGCTAATCTTACTATTACTTTGGCGAAGTGCGAATTTTGGAAGGCAACCGTGACCTACCTGGGTAGAATTGTAGGAGGAGGACAGGTGCGCCCCCTAGACGCAATAATCTCTGCTATCTGTAATTTTCCTACTCCTACAAATCGTCGTGAGTTGCGTCCCTCTTCGGTTTCCTGTTTATTTCGGGTAAGGCTGCATTATGGGTTTTTCTAGGTTGCAGGTGGTGGTGGTGGTTTGCTTCTCCAATTGATTATAGGTGAGACCTGTTGGATGGGTGGACTCTTCCCTACTAGAGCCCCGGGTCCACCTGCATCAGAGAGAGAGATTCGTAGGAAAGATGACGCCACGCTGAATGTTTCTGCTGCTGAGATTTTTGTTTGTCTGATTTGATATTCTGTTTTGCTGCTCTCTCATTTTCTCCGGACTTTTGCTTTGGTGCTTTCTTCTTTTTGTTGTAAATAAAAACCTTAGATCTTTGACCCAGCTGGTTTGGGTCTTTTATGTTGCGGTTATTGATTTGGCCGTAACACAGTAACATACCTTTGGTCTGATGTACACAACTGATCTCAGCACAGGACATGTTTTTATAGAAGAGGGACAGATAGAGGAGCGATCCGGTTGGTGGATTCTCCTCCATCTGTCAACTCTGCAAAGGCAGAAGTCACCTTGTAAACAAGGGAATCCTTCTCTTACTTTCTAAAGGAAAGCACTCTCTGGCATGGAGAGTGGCACCACAATTTTCTTTACTGATGATCCTGCTGTTGTGGAAAAATGAAAACTACTAATGTAATTGGATGATAGGGTTTCCTTTCTATAATTTAACAAATATAACAACTCTGTTACTGAAAACCACAACATTTGGTTACTCTTACTATCATTAAACCGGCTACTGTAGATTGGTAGAGAATTATCTTAAATCCCAGTTGATTTAATTTGTCTTGGTTAAGCATCTATATATAAAAGTTAAGTCAGCAGGAGTTATAAGCAATCTTTGCCCCTATCTAAGTCTGCTCTACCAACTTACCCCTTGGTATAAATATAGAATCTCTGCTATCTGAACTGGGGAAGATGGTGGCACAGGAGGTAGTGCTATCGTTCGGTAACCGGAGGGTTGCAGGTTCGAGCCCCAGGTCCTCC
>JAUMHC010012733.1:0-13505 GCA_032359785.1 Heteromormyrus szaboi | reverse complement strand
AATCGTCCAGTCTGTGAAGAAGGCATTCAAGTAAGAATTGCATTGTAGTCTGTACATGACAATAAAAACTTTGAATCTGGTCCATTGTTCGTGAATAGCAAACTTTTAGGTTGTAACATTTGTACAAGTATTACGTAACTTTTCGGTGAATGGCTAACAAAATTATATAAAGTATAGTGTATTACCTGATACAGTATTATCAATAAAATGACATTAATCACCAACAAGCCCTGCTACACGACGCTGAAGTTGGCTCCTTATTTGGATTCTCTGGTTTTTTTAATACCATAAACCTCTCTGTGCCAGGCAAATGTCAACTTCAGTACACGTCAGGTATCCCACTACATAGAAAAAATGACACTGTCCTGGCCCAGACTGATTTAATGTTTTATAAATCAGATGGAAACAAGGCATGTAGTACTGTATTACACAATGGTGTGAATGAGAAGCCAGGTTCCATGACCATTTTAATACCTTAAACCTCTCTGGGCCAGACAAGTATGAACTTCTCAGTACACATCAGGTACCCTACTATATAGAAAAAGTCAAATTGTCCTGGCCCAGAGAGGTTTAAAGTATTAAAATGGTCATGGAACCTGGCTTCTCATTCACACCATTGTGTAGAATAGTATTGATTGTTTCAATCTGATTTTAAAGTATTAAATCAGTCTGGGCCAGGACAATTTGACTTTGACAATTTGCCTGGCCCAGAGAGGTTTAAGATATTAAAATGGTCCCCCTACAGGCGCAATCGCGTCATTGTATTGGGCGGCGAAGCATTTAAGGTGGACCGGAAAATCCGAACAAGGAGCTGTGAATAAGGAGCCAACTTCAGCGTCGTCCCTGCTACTACAGCAAATGCGAGGCTGACAGAGACGTGCCGTGTGACTCATTTCCTGGCGCATACAATTTATATTAGGTCAGCGTTCACGGTTCGACGTCTGATATTCAGATCGAGTTCTAGGTCAAAATGGTTTGTTTGGCTTAAGAAATTCGAGTTCTAGTGAGTTCGAGAACCGAGGTACCACTATATCTGCTTTCTCCCGGTCTAGGGGAATATGACTGCTGTATGCGTGCACCGACCGCGACCATCAGTAACCAAATCTAGTATGGAACAGATTACCGCACCCAGAAAGCGCACGAAAGAGCACGAGGAGAAGCGAAGTATGAACTTTACACCTTTAGCCGCCGGGACATCGCGCCACACGGTGGGCGCGCGCACACATTATACACAACAAATAACATTAAGCACTACATTTGAATGTACAGCACATTAACAACACAAACACTAACTACGGTTATCTACACTAGGCACCAATCGTGCATGCCGTCGCGCTGCCCGATGAGTTTCCCCAGCGTTATATGATACGTTTATTTGTGTTTAGTTTCCTGAAATTGTTATTTCTCTCAAATGCAAAATAAATGGACTAAAAACCTTACAGATAATGCAACAACAACGTTAGGAAACGCTTCTTAAACCATAACACATGCTGTCCAAACTAGCAAAACAATCATAGAACTAATTAGCCTAAAACAGAGGTTTCCAACTCCGGTCCTGGAGAGCTACTATCCAGTAGGTTTTCTGTGCCACTTGGTTTCTGATGAGCCACATCTGTTCCTGGTATTTACCTGAGAACTAGTGTGACTCATCAGAAGCCAGGTAAGATAGAAAACCTACTGGACGGTAGCTCTCCAGGACCGGAGTTGGAGACCGCTGGCCTAAAATGTATTGCTGGCTGGCTGCTAATGCTACGGCACGATTTCCCGACTTATTTAAAACTCAACTTCACGGAGAGGTTGTCTCTTAAGTGTGCGAATAGCTCACTTTTTCACTTCAGGTATTATGACGGTTCATATTTAAACTGAAAAAGCAGTTACGAAGAACAAAAAACCCTTACCTTCCCATTTAGCACTGTAACTAACCGCTGCTGTGATTCACGGGAATGCGTGAGCTGCTGCCTGTGCGCTTTATTTCTATTGGCTAATGGCGCAAACAGATGACGTAACAAACCCAAAGCTACAGACAGACTTCCGCTTCGGTTTATAGGACGCAGCCAGATGAGTAGGATGATCAGATAATCCATGTAAGGAAGGACACTCTGAGCTAGGACAGGAATTGTAAATTACCATTATAATTAAAAGGACCTGGATTTCACTTTAGCACTGAGTTCTTGCTGTGTGCTGATAAGTCAGTCTTATATAATCATGCATGTGTCACTAATGCTAATGTGAAACAGCCAGATGAGTCTTTCAGTCAAGGAAACAAACCAGTCAAAGCACAAGAAGAGTTGAGCTATTTAGCAGAGCATAGGAGTTTGTAAAACCCGAAGTAGCTCAAAGTGTCCTCCCTGACATGGACTATCTGGTCACCCTACAGATGAGCATTTTTAACTTATAGTTTAAATATTATTCATTGGTGAAATTGTTCTTCATAAGGGCTTTGGGCAGCCAAAAAAAACGCCTTGCTAAAAAGGACACCGTGGACATTGAGGGGCAGATGCTCGAGCATCTAAATCAGTGATTCTCAACTGATAACTGATGGGTCGCGGGCCTTTGTGTGGGCAAAAAAATATGTTGAGAAAGAATTGTGTCGTCAGTTCGCACTCCTTACCAGTAGGTGGTGATAATGCCGTGTAATGCGAATTGACACCGCCGTTTCACATCATAGAAGAAGACCCGCAAACTTTGTTTACATATGCTAATTGAATATGGCGAAAAGAACACCCGTGACCTGTACTACGAAGCGGGGTTATTGGCTTATTGGGGTAACTTGTCGGATTTAGGTACCACAGTTTAAATGGACTCGATATTCGTTCACTTACATTTTGCCCAGACTACCTTAAATCCGACAAGTTACCCCGATAAGCCAGTAACCCCGCTTCGTAGTACAGGCCACCGGTGTTTTCAGAACGTCGGTAAAGTTAGTTTGCGGTTCGTTTTTCACGTTGCAAACGGCCATAAAAACCTTATATATGCACGAAAAACTACGAATTATGGCTTCTTATGATATTCCTAATGTGTGAATTCAGAAAATACAAATACATTACGTAAAAACAGCCTTTAATGTATTTTGACCATTTATTTTCATTAGCTTCTCACGTCAAAACCAGACGTCCTCATGACTCCAGAAGCGTCTCATATTAAACATCCTGATTTGTGAAAAAATTCACAACTGATAATTTGTCCATATATCGCGTGTAAACCCATAAAAACACATAGGAAAAACGTGCGTTTTAAGGAGGACCGGACAGATAGTTCTTAAGGTGGACCAACAATATAGCCCAAATACACACATTTTAATAATTACATTCATCACACATGCAGACTGGTGTGAAAGTTTTGTTTTGGTCCTTCAGATGGTCATTTTTAGGGCCTTTAAATGCACCTAGATTGACACCTTGATCCGCCATAAATACTACTGTATTTTAATCAGTCATAACTCATAAAATATGACTTGTGAAAACTTTCACTTTGGCAGATAAAGCATATCAACAGACAATATCTGGCTTGTTTGCTCTTGGCTCAGAGAGTGAAGGATGGTTACAAACTAGCACAGTGTCAGCTAGGTTGGTCACTTCAGTTTAACTGAGTGATTCACCTCAAAGGCTCAGCTTGTCTACCAGTTGCGTGGTAAACGTAGTGGCCCAGTTAGATAGATAAATATATCGTCATTGTAATTAGAACGAGAGCTTTTGTGATCACAGCAGTTTAGGCACCACGGTTTACCTGGTCAACTCAGTGGCTGCGCAACATACCGTAACTGCCTAAGCTCCATTTCATCCAAGCCAACTGATGATCAGGAGACTATAGTGTTTTGGTGGAGATGTGTTGCGTTCTACCATGTATTTGGTTCTGGCCAGTTTTCATGAGTTAGCAACTTCAGACACCTTAGAATTAATCAGAACACACTTTATTCACTGGGTAAAACAACATACACAAATGGGTTGTATTAAGCTGACGTTGTAGTCCAAAGCACGCCTAAATGAAAATGAGGTGGCGGCCATTTTACTGGGGAACGAGTAACAACAGCAGCAAGAAAAACCCAAATCTAGGTTTCTTTTGTATATCTTCGTACAAATCGAGGCAAACAAACCAGAGAGCTGCCAGAAAGGTGGCTGAAAGCCAGCAATCGAAAGGAATTGAACAACAGGAGTGGCATGTTGTGTTCTGAGCATTTCCTTACAGGCAGAGATGGGCAGTGTTTCAGTTAAAACTATTAAAAACATATTTATTCACTTTTGAGTACTTTGTAATTTGAATTTGTAACAAAATACTTTTGGAGATTGTATTTTATGTATTTAAAATATTTCAAATACATAATAAAATGTAATTGTTACTGTCTTTTAAATGTAGCCTATCAGCGTCTTTGGCAGTAATCCACGGGAAGAAGCTGCTTTGGTGATCAGTGACCATCAGCCCTACATGGAATTGCACAGAATTTTATTGAATTCAGTTTTACTTCCTGAAATTCCAATTCTGTTTACTGTGGGTTTTTTCCCCCAATTCCAAACTGCAATTTTATTTGATTTGGAATGGATGAGTTCATTCATAACTAGCCTCACCCTTGTTCTGTTGAGTAGTCACTATGGGAGAATGTCTCTCAGTTTAAATAACAATAGACAACCTCTCTGATAGGTTAGCTACATTTATTTTCAATTTACAGAACTGGTTACCTCCCAGGTTTAATGCTGTGTTCCATTTACCTTGGATGTCAGAGCTGGGAATGACACATTCAAGTTAACCACATTCCAGGACAACTTGCCAGGTTAGCCATTTGTAATGTTGGTTCTATCCAGGTTCATTGTTAGCCATTATTAGCAATACCAGTTGATTATGCAGTATGTTGCACCCACGAATACCATAGCAATATATCCACAGATTGCAGTGGGACTATAGTGTGTACGGCTGATTTAATGAGACACAAGACATAAGTGCTAATAAAGAGTATATAACTACAGTTTTAGCTTCTGTTAATGAAGAGGTGCAGCCATATTTCATGTAACATTTGACAGAATTTATAAAGAGACCATCACATCATATTTCATAGTAGATACAAAACATTTATTTTTCATAAACTAACAAAAAGAACACCATGTCTCATATTTCACAACAATGCAACAATTCTTATGAAATTTTAAAATCTAATAATCATAAACAGTACATTACTTAATATTTCACGGAACATGAATGAAAAAAAAATCATCTGGAGTGAAAAATAAGAAACATAACATTCAAGAGTAACTGCAAGTAAGGAATCTTAATGAGAATTTTGTTTTTTAAATGATAAACCTCTGTTGCGAACAAAATCCCTTATATTTTGGACTGTTCTGTTCTTCAGTATTGCAGCTTCTGCTTTTTTGCAGACTTTGCATTCTGTTACCGAGGCTAAAATCCCGCTCCTCAGGTGCCCTTTGAAGTGCCTCATTACTGCTTCTACTTCAGTGCCGCTCCAAGACCTTTTTATATGCCTCTGCCTTACAGACCCTAAAAAGGCAAATAAATCATTTTAAAACACTAATAGTACAAAGTGCACCAAGACGTGCTCATCGGGATAATATTCAAACTTACATCTTACTTATACACTTAAAAGCTCAAATTCACCGTTTACCTGACTGACATCTTGGTTTGTGTTAAGTATTAAACTAGCCAACCACCTAAATCAATGCCTTAAATGTAACTAGAAACATAACACATATATATATATATATATATATATATTGTACACCACTACTGCTTGTGAAGCTTGCACACAAGAATTTCACTCACATGTACCAGCAATTTGATGTGACAATAAAAGTGATTGATTGATTGATTGAAGTTCCACATAACTCTTACCTGTGTTTTTAGAGGAAGCTCTTATGAGTTATTTTTCTGTCATCTTTACATGTAAAGTATATTAATTTAATTTCAGAAATGCTAAATCATTAGGAAATTTAAAAAATAGGATAGCTTTAGAATGCATGAACTAACACATTGCAAAGTTCAAAAGTGCAATTCAATACTCTCGCTAGCAATTTAAACTAATACTGGCCATGGATACAAATCACTGTTGATTGGATACTGAGCTAATTTTATATAGGCGGGGGGGGGGGGGGATGCATTGTGATTATGCCAATTATGGATAAAGCTTGTAACTTATGTTTTATAAGTTGAGCTTCCCAAATCTATCCAAGACATTGCAGAATAAAATACTGTCTTCAATTATAACTGAAACCTGTTACCCATTATTGACACTGTTCAACCGAACCCGCATTGCCACATTTCACATTTATTTCATATTTCATGCCATTGTTTTGTGTGCTTTTAGTTAAACATCCTTTTAGGTTGCGATTTGCTTTAAAAATTGTTTTAATATATTCAGGATTTTGTACACAAAGCCATCTTGTATCTCAAGATATCTTTGGTGTACAACCTTGTGCTTGGATGGTTGTACATCAGCATCCTTGTTTGATGTTTACACATGTACTTTGTGCTGGATCATTGTCATCTTTGTTTCATGGATTTTAGGTTTAGGATTGCCTGTATTTATAAGTATTGTCTATTACAGATAATTTTCTGAAATAAACATCTTACCATTTTCTCAGAAGTGGATTAAACCAAACACTGCAGAATTTTTCAAAAAATACACTTACCTTTCCTTTCTGTTGTAGCATCGTGACAATCACTAGCATCATGGTCTTCCTCGGAATTGTCCCCTTCTTCATCAGTAAACTCTTTGGGGGAAAAAAACGCAACATAAAAATACAAAGTAAAGAGAAAAAACATTCTACTATGTCATCCACACACTAACCTGAGAGAATCTGTCACATTAATCGTGGTGATGGGTTTCATTCAAGTGGTTAAAAAGTGTTTACGCGAAACTTATGGAAACGTTGTGCACTGTGTGTACATCTACATTTCAACGAAGCAAGTTACTACCCTCCCTTTAAATTTTAAATTCAAACCTTTCTATACCTTCAACTTCATCCAGAGATCTTCCTGCCAGCTGCGGAATTTTGCCTCTTTCCAGGGCTAATAACAGTTTTGATAACTTAGCCATTTGAATTGTATCTTCAGGCAGATGATAGTCCTTGTGCAAGAGATAATTTCCCAGTTGTTCCTTTTCATTATTTTTTAAGTTCAGAATCTGTGAGGTAGCTGCAATTTGTTTCCTTAACTGGGTGGACGTCAAGTGCTCTGGGTGACGAGCTCCGCATTCACTGGCATATACCTTAAGGCAGTCATGTCCTCTGTAGTGGCTCATGCATTTTGGGACAGCAAATAAGTGGGGGTTATCTTTTGGGACGCCACATTCTTTCCGTCTCATTATAAGAAGTTCAAGCGCTCTTACCACGTCTGGGGGCAGCAAGACTGCAAACCTATGCTCGTTTTTGTCCATCAGTACAACTCTAATGAAATGACTGCACAGCTTCTTTTCACACTCTGACAGGCCCAAGTCCTGATGAATGTGAGAGTCGTCTTTGTCAAAAAAATTCTTCAATGAAATTTTTGAGACTTCGCCATAACGATGCCGATTTAAAAGGATTATCTGTGCCAGCGATACCTGAGCCAGGCTGCAGTAGTTCTGGACTGAGCCCTCCTTCTCCAGTGCTGCAAATGCTAGTTCTGCACTTCGCCTAAGATGCTGATGCAGCTTTTGAATGTCTTCATTTAGATGTAGTTTTATGGGCTTACTGCATTTCTTTTTCTTCAGAGTTCCTCGAGCAGAGTGAGAGACATACTCTAACCACTTGGCTTTGTAAAGGACCTGAAAAGCTTCTACTGACTTCTGTAGCTTCTCGTCCTCTGTAATTATGGCATTGCAGCGAACAATGTCACTCGCTTTCTGTAAGGAATATCCGATCTTCATGACAAGGCTTGGTGTCTTGAATGCGTTTTCATTCGCATCGTAACCTGCAACTTCTTTCACTGCCTCTACAACCGTCATAAAATTTTCAGGCTTTATGGCATCTTCCAAGGTCCACAGCGGTGATTTTTTGCGCAAGGTTTTTAAGAATCTACTCAGCACCATAATTTTTTGTTGAATGTATTCATGGCGAGCTTTATTGTGGCCCAATTTGTTAAACAGATACTGAGCAAACTGCAGCAGGGTTAAGTCATTTCCAGTTATTCCAGCAGGTTCATCATCCTTCATTTGGTTTAATATTTTCAGTGCACCTTCAGTAATATTCCTTGAAAGTGATGCCTTTGCCACAGTTGCAACACCCAGTACCCTGTTTCGGCCTTTATGGCCATTGGTCTCCTCTATTTTTGATGAGCACCTTCTCATATGTCTCCACAGCTCTGCGCGCTTAAACATCCCTCTGCAGTGAATGCAGTATTCATATGCTCGACATTTATCATCTCTTGATCTACGTGAAACTTTCAAAGTACCACAGCCTTTACTCAGGACAGAGTTGTTATGGATGAAGTTGCCCCTGTTGCGTAAAATATCGAGTAATTTCTTCCTTTCCTTAGAGCCTGCAGGACAGCTCAGGGCCTTTGCTACATCTGCACTCTCCTGTTGATGTCTTTTGAGGTGTCTGGCTAATTTAGTTTGTGGGGTTCTGCAGAGAAAACAATAATTTTTTCCATCCTTTGCTAATGTGGTTGAATTTACAAGCTGTGTTGAGTTTATCCGATTCACAACAGAGTTTCCACCGGCCTCTAATGTCACCTCCACGACTGAAGAGCCACCAATCTGACAGTCCAAAGCATCAGTGGCTGTATGAACTGCTGAATCAATGACTGAGTGACATTTAGCGTTTGCCTCAGCAATGAGAGCTTGTTCATCCACATCAGCTTCAGAATCTGATGTAGAGCCTGGGATGTAGTCTCTTGATGGCATTTCCTATTTAAAATAAAAAGCACAAAGTCAGACTCAAATAACTTGCAAAACTTTTTCATTTCCAGGTATTACTCAATAGCTGTGACTGGAATTTACTTACAGCTTGTCTCTGTAAACAATCTGAATGCCACATATTTGAACAACCTAAGAAAAAGCAAAAATAATCACTATTACAAGAGTAAAAAGCAGTTTACCATCACAGTATTAAGAAAAATTACACCTTCTGTGGGGTGAAATTTGACCCCAAACATAACAAGGGCATAGTAATACTGTGATAATGATATTAAATTTTCTTTTTTTTTGCTGTCCACTAGGGAGTTAGACAGTTTATGGTTTCCTCATGATTTCTCATTGTTTTGTGGTTATAGTACTAAAAAAAAGTGTAAATGTCATTTCAAATAACACAAAGCCAACAAAAATACGAAATGTACATTTTAACAAATCTGATACATGCCTCTACAAGATGTTTGAATTGCTCATCTTACCCACCCATACCCATCAGATGTATACCATATCAAACTATAAATGTTATTAAGCATAAAGTTTGATTAGGTTTTTATACCTTTTCCATTTTATTGTCAGACATGGCTGTAGAAAATGTTCCTTTAGACTGATGCCATTTTAACACTGATTAGTGTATTGTGCATTTGCTACCACAAGATGGCACAAAAACTGTCTACAAACGAGGACGATAGGTCCAAGTTAAGCTGGATGAACTTTAAGGTGCAGTAAACACAAAACATAATGTCTGCATATGGGGCCACTATGTGGAAAGGAGAGTTATACAAGCCTGGTGACAACAAAACCTTCTTCAGCAAACCTTTACTACACCATCATAGCAATAAGATCATACCATAATTTAAAAGTTATTACTATCTGAAAAGACTGTTGCGAATAAAACCAACTCTATCACACATCATTTCACTGTTTTAGAGAGCAAAAAACATGCTAACTGTTGTAACTGTTCAACTTACATGACTCTGAGGTGTTCCTGGGTATATGCTGTGGCAGACAGCCATGTTCCTGTTGAGAAAGAAAAAAATAAGAATAGTTTAGCCTTCGATAATTTCACTTTTGTGCAATTATGTACCAAATGCCTTCATTCAATTCCTTTTTTAGACTGTAAAAATGCAATGTGAAATAAGAGAAATGTAATCTTGTCTTTTAATCCAATTTTTTATACACACTTGATAAACCTCATGCACCAATCATGTGTTTCTAATCCAATCATAAAAATGAACTTCATAGTAACTACACTGATCAGCCGTAACATTAAAACCACCTGCCTAATGTTAGGTACACTACTCAAAAACAAATAAAGGAACACTTTGAAAAATCAGATATCAATGAGGAAAAAAAAAAAGCATGCTGGATATCTATACTGATATGGACTAGGTAATGTGTTAGGAATGACAGGACGCCACATTGTTTGATGGAAATGAAAATTAACCTACAAAGGGCTGAATTCAAAGACACTCCAAAAATCAAAGTGATAGTGATGTAGCAGGCTAGTCCATTTTGCCGAAATTTCATTGCAACAACTCAAAATCATACTCAGCAGTTTGTACGGCCCCCCATATGCTTGTATGCATGCCTGACATCATCGGGGCATGTTCCTAATGACACAACAGATGGTGTACTGGGAGATGTCCAGCCAGATCTGGACCAGGGCATCACTGAGCTCCTCGTTGACCATGATCCCCCCAACGTGGGCCCCCAGGGCTGTCCCCCAGGGCTGTCCCCCAGGGCTGTCCCCCAAGCCCCCAAATTTGACATTTGATGGGACCCAAAAGGTTTTACTGAGGAAAGAGTAAATTATGCACTTTCACACCCCTGTGCATCAACACAGCCACCAAAATGCTACTAGTTTTTCTAATTACATTAAGTTTCTCACCAAAAAAAAAAAAAACCACACACAAATTATGAAAATTCTACATTTTATTTACATGTGATCCAAACCAATATAAAACCGATGTCATTTAATTTATTAAATTGTATTAATTTAATTATTTATTAATTTACAAAAACTATATATATAGCGCATAATACTGCTGGGCTGCCATTGGTCCTTTTTCTGCAGATGCCACTCTGAGAAACAGATACGGTTTGCAACTATGCAGAGTGAGACATAAGACATACATTTGTAAATTCTTTTATTGTTCTGTTTCTTTGACAGGCAGTGCACACAGTATTTCCTGCCCTGTGTGACCATGAGCTTTGGGTCTACAGCAGAAGTATCAGTGGTAGCTACTGGGAAGCACAAGCCCAGCACCCCCTACGCCTCCTACCAAAGGCAAACAACTGCTCACACAGACTCTCCCTGAAGGATGTGCCAACACAGTCTTGCTGAAAAACATCGAGGGGGTTATATTCTCGATGGAGGTCCAGCTAAACTCTAGGATCCCTCTTAGGGCGGAACATGAACTGCGGAGGCCCTTGATCAGCAGTGTCCACCGTCTACCATTTACCCCTGGTTTCCATTTCAGTGCTGGGTTCATCATCTTGTTCTTCATCAGTGCTAAACACATTTAAGAAAGAATACGTATGAGCTACGCAAGATTATACAGGGATACGTTACCAGTGACAAAACAAAAAAATGTGTACATTCGCTCAGGCAATATGTACTTTCGTACACACGTACGAAAAACGACAAGGAGAAAACAGAACACAGCAACTGGAAACAAAACAACTTACATGTCGAGTGTTGCATTCTCTCCATAGAGAAAAGTGTCTTCCTCCATCGAGTCAGCAACAGATGCCTTACTTTATTCGCCCAAATCACTTTCGAGACTGAATGTCTTCATAGCCACTGTTTGCTTATGAGAACCAAAGATCGTTGTTCAAATCGTTTACCAAACACCCACTGCAGAACGCGCCAAATGCCCACCGCAGAACGCATATTCAAAGTCCTCAAACTTCTGTACCTATTACACTCAAGTCCCTTTTGGTGAAAATACTGAATCAATGTATCCCATGACCTTTAGGAAAGCTTAGGAGCAACTGCAACTGCTGACTGTGAAACATAATTATGGGAGAATGTTCACTGCGTCAAGAATGCTACATAAGCAAGGAAATAGGCACATGATTTCACTGGTGAAGACAGACAGGGAATCATTTATGTACAAAAGCAATCAAACACGGGTGAATACGCCACCATATTCTATAGTTTTGTTTGAAATTTTTGAAAAGGTGTGCCAAGTCCTCATGCCATGGTAATTGATGATAAGTTGGTGCAGAAAGAGTATGAAGTACTTACTGTATTTTAACACTTCTGGTCACACACAACTTAAATATGGCTGCACAGTAGTTTACTTATTCCAAAAACACCCTGACATAACGGGCTCATGTCCCACATTACCTGAATTCACCATAATGTATGTGCTTGGTCTGTATAAAAATACACCACTTACCTCATGTTCAACTTTGGAAGGTCCCACAGTGCCTCTGACCCTGTCCTCTACTGGGATCTTCTGGATAAAATCGAAATCTTCCTTTTCCTCCTCTGCTGGAGGCTGGGGTAAACATGACCTGATCAAGACGAGATTAAGTTGATGCACGCAAAGTGAAATCTAATCTAAAATCTAGCCAAAGGAATGACTAAAAAAATCCAGCATTGAGTACCTCTTGTGCTCCCGGAGTTCAGAGTAGCTGACCCCATGTCCCTCAGCGTAGGGTCTCTTACAGCCATAAGGCATGTGTCTGTCCTCCATCTTAACCCGCATGGCCTCCTGGGCTTTGTAGTCATTGGCCGGCTCCCGATGCAGATGTTGCTGCTCCTCTGGCTCTTCCTTTTCCTCCACCTTCACCACAAACTCTTCTGCCCAGGATGAAGAAACATTGCTTTATATACATAAATCACAGGGTTCAACTATGCTAGAAAACTAATGTTTTCCCTGACATTTCACCTGCTAAAGTTCAAAAGTCACTGTAACACTGCATCACGTAATAACTGGACAAAGTGTGAATGAAGACATCCATTTTGGTTATTGCATAATGTACTATATCATTATATTTTCCATTGAAACACAACTCCCACATTTTGTAATAAATTATTTACCTACTGTGATGGCCATCACAAAATGCAGGGAAATTACATTTTGCATTAAGCTATTACAAAATGCGGGTGTCATTATGTAATCAAGTGAATTTGTTACATTTCATTATAACGCGATATTATGACTTAATAGTCAATTATTACATTGACTAGTGTTCAGTAAGATGAGATCCATGAAAATTGGAAATGCTTATCGGGACTGACTTCGCTTCAGGGGATCTCAAAATAGAACACGGACAAAGAGTAAGTAAATCCTCGGCCCTCGTAGCAAGAGCACTTACGTCCGTAAGGCATATGCTGGACCTGCACGCACTCTTGAGCTTTGCACTCACTGTCCAGCTCCCAGTGCAGGTGCTGCTGTCCTTCCTCTTTCTTTGTCTCCACCTTCACCACAAACTCTGTCCAACCACCTGTGAACATGTTGTTACGGTGGGTTTTATGCGTAAAATACTGCATAATGTAGTGTTATCAACTGATATCACTAAAAATTTCCAACAAATAGTCGGGTTAGAACTGGGGTCGGTTTACAAAAGTTTCATATACATAGATACAGAGATGATTAATATGAACACAGACTAAAACACATACAAATACTCAAACTATACATAGAATAAAATTAATTTA
>JAUMHC010012732.1:0-13528 GCA_032359785.1 Heteromormyrus szaboi | reverse complement strand
AAATGTTCTCCCGCTAATTTCCACTTATGGCCACGAGTTCTAGTATTTAGACTAATATTGAAATAGCCATTTGGCTATTTCATACATTTCCCTGATTGCGTGTGCGGTTGTTATTGGTTTCTTAATTTTTCGGTGCCCAACACCTGGCAGTGACTTCAGTCAAGATGTGCAGTGTTGTGTGCCTGCTAACCAAGGCAACCGTGCCAAGAACATGTAAGAGCTTTGGCTGCAAAATGATGACGTCAAATGTTGGGTGTTAAGAGTAAATAACAGAAAAGCTCATTGTGAAGTTTGTAAAACTGCTATTGATCTATCAAATATGGGTGAGGGAGCCCTTTGCAGTCATGTAAATGGTAATTGATGGGTTTAAAATGCCATGGCTGGTTTTTATTTGTTGAGCACAAGAACCAAGTATTTCAGTTCATTGTAGGTCGTGGAAATTCAGCTTTTTAGTCAGTGAAAGTCAGGGAATATCACTGTTGACTTCTGCTTTGGGCATATGTATGGATGTTTGCCATATGTAACTGTTCTCAAAGCCGGAGGCAGGCAGTAGTGTTATTTTGCTTTTTGTTGGGTCTCCTGTCTTTTTTTATCTCTTATCCCTTTTCTCTGTCTTTGGTTTTGTTTGCTTCCCACAAGATGCTGCCTCTGTGCTGCATTTTGAGTAAGACAAATACCATAGAGCAATGCTTGCAAATGGTTCTTAAAGAGATTTTCTTGTGCTGATATAGTTATCAGATAAACTGAACATAAAGTTTTCATAGTGACTTATTTTGTAAGTAAAGACTGGGGAATATGACACCATTTTTATTTAATGCTCATATTGTTACCAATTGTGTCATGAGGAATTAACCTGATCGTGTGTCTTGCCCTCAGAGCATAACATCCATGGTGTGCAAAGAAGCGAAGCCTCACAAATGCACCACCTTAGATGTGATGGGTTAAGGAGTGGCATGTGGCTCTGTGGGCGATGGGAAGCTTGTGGGCTTGAATCCCGTGGCTGAAAGAGTGATGTCACCATCAAGCCCTTAGGCAAGGCCTTTAACCCCAGTTGTTCCAGGGACACTGGCTCACCCTGCTGTCCAATCCTTACTCATGTGTCATTTTGGACAAAAGCATCTACTAAATACAATGTAAATGTAATGGTAATGGTTACCTGCATTTCACTCAGTCTGCCTGTACTGGTGTCCCCAGTCACCACGGACTGACACGAGTTAGTGACACCCAGCCCACAGAACACAGCTGCCATTAGAGGGGGCTCCAGGCGCCAGGCAAGTCAGTGGAGATTTTAATAGATTTAGTCGAAAGGATCAGCAGGCATGTTTGACTCATGCTGCTAAGTTTTACTTTCTAGTTGACTAAATTGTCATATAATCAACAGAGGCAATGTGGAGCTCTGTTATTGGCCAATGTCTCCCGGTGCCTTACTTATATATGTGCAGGTAGTTATAAAACCATACAACTGCTTTTCTGATTTAATCTTGTCATCATATTTCATTCAAAATGTGTATTTTTTATTGTACAGGATATATTGCCTGTATGTGCCTTTCCCTGCTTATTGACCATTTAGGAACATGTATCCAGTGAATAAGGAAGATGAATCATAAGTGAATATAAACAAATGCATTATGGCTTAAGATATTCCAGAGGTGGCTGTTTATAAATATTGACAGTCTATGTAGCCATGTGAGGATAAATATTTTAACCATTCAGGGAATAGTTTGTCCAAAACCATGACAGAACATCTAGTATGGAGATATTCTCTGATCTATTGCCCTTACTCCAGTAAGACCAGTGTTTGGACAGGTATGGGGATCTTTAGAGCTTTCAGGTGACAAGCCACCTTTAAACTCACCACTGAGCTGGTTTATACTTCAATTACAGGGCACCATAACACACTTAGTATCCCAGAGTTTACTGTGTTGCACTCAGTGGTGCCTGCAGAAAATTTTGATTGGCGTAAGCATTAGGGGGCCATTATATTTATGGGGGTGCCAGCAGATCTATGGGCCATATTTATTGACCCATTTTAAGTGCTTTGGGGGCAACCGTTCTGAAATGTGCAGTTTAAAAAAAATGCATTGAATTAATGTGGGGCTTCCATTCCAACAGAGGTGGCACCATATTTTCTACCCCTGGTTGCTACATTGTAGTTATTAGCTGTAGTGATATTTCCATGACATTTGACTGTCCTCAAATTATGAAGTATAAATTCAGTTAGTGCCCACTTCAGGGAAAGATGAGGAGAACATGGACAAGTTTTTGAAAAGGAAAAGTTCAGAAAACATGCTTGATCCTGATCCAGCAGGCTAAGAGCAATGATATGTTGTTCGTAAGGGACAATTAATATGAGAACTGTATATTAATACCTATTAGTTCTTTATACTGGTTCTAGGACATTTAACTTGTCAGGATGTTTAATTGATTTAGTACTAGAACTAAACAGCTTCTCACAGAACAGCTTCTAACTGTGCATTTCTTATTTACCATTGTGAAGTTCTGAAATGATTTTTATAACAGCAGGGCTGGTGTCGTCATGCTCTCACTTTCAAAGCAAAAAAACAAAAAACAAAAAAAAAGTATTTGCCTCAAGTTTCATAGGAAATTTTGTAGAAGCCATTTTCCTATTAAATTAACCAATATGCTTGGTAGTGTTTGCTCCAATCTTTAGATAAACTAGTGGTATTGGAGTTGTTCATTAACTGGGTCTCAGCCATTACAAAAATATTAGCACTGCATTCAAGAACAGCAGAAGTCCATGGACTGAAGAGCTTTATTTCAGGTGTTAAGAGCCATCCTCAACGCTGCAAGATGTTTGATACAAAAATCCTCAATCACACTGATGGAAGACTCATCCTACTTGAGTGCTGCTAAGTTAGAGTGATTTCCTTGATGTAGTTAAGATCTTACAGAGCAAAGTTGGGAGTGGAAGGTACAGGGCAGGTCGACAAGGGCTCAGGGAGTAAGTGTTCATTTCTGGTCAGGCATCAGGTCGTCAATAGACTCGTCATTCTCCAGACGCTTCTCCATCTCCACCAGCAGCTTCACACCATCAACCACCATCTGCACAAGCTCCACCTCAGAGAAGCCTAGGCGGTCAGCATTAGATATATCAAAGATGCCACCCACTGCAGCGGTGTCAACACCACCTGGAAATGGGGAGAAAAGCAGATAGTCATTTTCTTCTCCAGGGTTTTCCTTCAATTAGTTAAAAGCACTGGTGCCAAGCCTAAGAGAACAAGATGAACAGAGCTACAGTATTTTGGGTGAATCCCCTCAATGGAAGCAATCTAGTTTCCAGAAAAACAGCCCTTGAGTGCCAAAACTCTCCACAAAGCCCAAGTTGCAGGAGCTCCAGCTACTCACCTGTTCCACGCTTCTGGAGCCTTAGCCTCTTGAGAATATCCCCGAACTTGTCATTTTTGCTGAGTTTTGGCAGCTTGACATGGACACCTGCACGCAGGCCGGTGCCAAGGTTGGAGGGGCATGTCAGCACATAGCCCAGATGCTCATTCCACATGAACTCATGGCCTTTCTCCTTGAAAAGGCCCTCGATCTGAAGGCAGTAAATGAACAACTCAGCCTGTTTTACTTAAGACCATCCAGTGGTACCATCCAGATGATTTACCTTTGTGAGGCCAGTGCAGAAACGGTTGAAGACCTCCCTCATATTGCCTCCCTTCTGCATGGAGATAATACGCAGATGGTCTTCCTCATTAACCCAGACCAGGAAGGTCTTGTTGTCATTGTGCCTGGGAGAGAATGTTTTTCCCCTTTAAGCAAGGCCACCATGTACACTACCACCAATTCAGTCTGGTCATGCCTTTCTACATTCCATTAGGTAGTCAAATTGAGGTGCTGAAGCTTACAGTGCTCAGTTCACACTTGCCAAATTTAGTTAAAATGGCAAGTTAATTTCTCTTGTCAATGGACTTGGGAGCAAATAAACATCTGCACAGACAAATTTACTATACATGTAAAAACACATTAGAAACCAGTGGTTTTATGGAAGACCATTTCAAGTAGTAATAAATTAACCCAAATTAGTTCTAAAGTAGTAGTTTGTCAATGAACCAACAGTCTCACTGGGTGCTTTGTTTAGCAACTCTTTTGCAAGAAACATTTGTGTTTAGTATCCCTTTGTAAGGGAAGGGCAGTTGCAATTAATAGCAAATTAAGAACAGAAGTTAAACGAAAAAAAAAAAACACCTAATAAATGTTTACCACATCTGCACAGATATTGAGACATTGCTTGTCAATGGACTTAGACATCCAATAAATTTGCAACATTTTTACTGAATTAAGCAAGCGTCCCAGGACTGTGCACTGCAAGTCCTTTCAGTCAGTAGATATCCTTAGTGGCTCTCTTCTGCCAGACCACTTACCAGATTCCCCTAGCATCAGGCCAATCTCGGCCCATCCCAGAAGCCAGCAGCAAAGGAGAGACTGGCTTGTCAAACAGGAAGTGGTCATCAATCAACTGCTGTTGTTCCTCATCAGTCATGTTCTTCAGAGCATAGTATTTGCCTTTTAGGTCACCTTCCAAGGAACTTAAGCCTAGAGAAGTACATCATCTTGATCAACCACCATTTACAAGAGTCAAAATTGCAATTACCCCATAGCACCACTAGAGGACAGTATCCATGCATAAGGTGAAACACTTACTATTAATGGAAAGTTCTTCAATACCACGTCTCTCCCCACGGCTGCAGTGGGGGGGCAGGCAGAACCCACGGATGCTCCTGCCAGTGCGGACTCTAGAGCTCAGGACGTAATTAGGGTCCAGATCGTCCCCACCCTGGGGAAAACCAGTGGGTTAAGAGCTAGTTTTCTGCCCACGCAATTCACCAAGAGTAACACTAGTGACAGACACCTGCAAATTCTCTGGGTTCAGGTCAGTCTTGTGCACGTCTGTAGGCTTGTATCCCCCATGCCGGTCCTCAATGACTGGGTCCAGGAGCTCCTTGAAGACATCATAGGTCTCCTCATCTCCCGCCACACAGCCCACAGTCATGATGAAAGGGTGTCCTAGAAGGAACGGTCGTTTTACGCTACTCAATCTTTACAGCAATATTTTATTGGAATGTGTGTTGTCTGCAACATTGATGCAAGCATCAGTACCTTCCCTATCTGCATTTTACCAGCACAGACGCTATAGGGACTTGGAAGAGTACAGAACCGTGCCTGTCAGTACCTAGCTCAGTGCTCAAACAGGCTATGCTTAGATACCTATAATCACGAGACAAGTTGCTGTTTAAGAGTTTTCCTGGAACTAACTGGTCAATATCTCCCTACATCAAGGTGAAAGGTAATGAGTCTTTCCTGTTAAGGTGGTCCTGTTCTATCAGAAATGTGGTTAGAGCTAATTCATGCATTTTCTCTACGTAATCAGAAATCAGTTTTGCATCCACTGCAGCAATGCAGTGCATCTGCACTGCTGTGAGTCAGCAAAATATGGAAAAGTATTTGTAACTTAATATCCACCAAGTTCTCTCCTGACCTTTGCAAAGGGAAAAGTTTCAAAAACTCATGCTGCATTATTTATGATTAATGTAATTAACACAACTAAATCCACACTGCCTTGAAAACCTTAATAGATCATATATTTTTGTAAAAAAGGCAATAATCGTCGAGTTCGGATCGCTACGCCAGATGCGTTACCAGCATTACACTCTGACAAGGTCATTACAAGAGCGCCAAGCAGCCCGCAACGTTATAGACATTAAGCCGCAGCATGAGAGCATGCGGCGGCACAACAGATGGCTTGGGGGGGGGGGGGGGGGGTTCAGCGCCTTACCTGGGTTATCAACCCCAGTTTGAATGACATCATCCAGCGTGAATCCGCTGGAAGTCTGTTTCTCCCGAAGTCGTTCGTACATCTCCAGAGTCAGGACCTTGGCCATGTGATTATTATGCTGGCTGAGGTCGGGGAACTCCTGCTCTGCGGAGAACTTCATCTTCATCAGGTTGTGGGTGTTGCTAAAAGGCATGATTGCTTTCACCTGGAGTTCAAAACGAAGGCGAAACATTCAGATCAGAGACCCGATCCAAGGGGTCAGCACCATATCCCAGTGCATGCCGTTCACCGTCAAAACGCATTGTTCCCCCAATATTTTCGTTTCACTGGTTTTAATTCTTAATTTATCGGCAGACGTAATTGAAATTCGTTACTTAATATCTCAGTCGATCACTTGACGCACATGAAAATCGCATATAAGATGGAGGCACAATAATCCATTGTGGTAAGCCTTGCAATGCAAACTGCGTACTGCGCAGGAATCGATAGTGGCACAGGAGACCTTGCGGGAAGAATACATGGCAAGGTCGTTCAGGATACAGACTGCGATTCCTCATACGTGCATTTCTATTATCCAAAGCATTTAAGGCCAGCAACTCAACAGCCAATTTGGTCATTTTGCACAGTTTTGAAATTTTCATGGGTTAGTCAAAGGAACGTGAAATGTACATAAATTTACTGCTGCGTTGTTAAAAAAAAAAAATATAAGCGAAGGTCTTTAACAGTGAAGAGGCTTGCAATCATGCATAAAGATTTTCTTTGTTTAGCTAAAAATCGTCATGCATCGTTGAGAACAAATGTTCTACGCTTTCAAAAAGCCTTTAAAAACCGCGGTTTGAGCTCGAATTAAAGCAGCATAACCAACATCAATTATGCGCGCACATACATATACAGAAAAAACGCATTACCTTCTGAAGCGTTTATTCTTTGGGTAACGACAAGGAGCTTTTTCCGACCCCGAAACAAGCGCACCAAGGATAAATCAGGTGTCCAATATTAAGCCTTTTGCTTCTGTTTTATATATGCCAAGAACTTAACTGTGATTGGTTGCTATTTGCAGTCCATTCATTCTATTGGACGGATGCTGCGAGCCATTATATATACCGCACTTAGCAATTTTCTATTTGCTGCTGATCAGAATTGTACATTATACGTCCTAGTCGATAAACCATCTTAAAACCACCGTATGAACATGCAGCATGTTCAATAGTTAGTGGTTACATAATCTAAATATAATCTGTACTGATAAAAAAATTTCAGTATACACACATAGCCATTTAATTATTGTAAGTTTGTTGTCTTCTTTACTGAACATCGCAATTTCTAACATTTGAAAAGTTTGTCTTAGTTTTATATTTAAAAATCTGCATTCTGTAGTTACTGTTTGTGAGAGTAATGTCAACAATACATTAAATACAGTCATAATTAGTTATTTATTAATGTTTATGAAGTTGTTATATTCATAGTCCATCCATAGTTAAATCCATAGTCAGGGTGTTGTAGCTATTTTCACATTTGTGTAAAATATCGGATAAATAGGCTTCCCCTGTTTGCAATATATCTGTTTTATTTAGTTTGAAGCAAACCTGGGGCAGCACTCTGCGTCAGCAGGTAGCCTCGCACCTCCAGGGTTCCAGATTTGAGTCCCACCTGTTTTGTGTGTGTGGAGATTGCCAGTCCCCCCTGTTTCCTGTGGACTTTCTCTGGGTGTTCTGGTGTCCTTATACAGGCCAACAAGATGCACATAGGCTTATTGTCATCTCTAAGTTATCATGTGACTGTGAGTGTGTGCGCCATGTGCTCCACTGTGTCCTCCAGGGTAAGGGTCAGGTCTTGTACTCCATGTTGCCTAGGGTGGGATTCCACTTGAAATGTACCAGATCCGTTGACTTTCATCTACTCTGACAAAAATTTGTTAGGGAGAGTATTTATTAATTAAAGATAAAATGTGCAATAAACAAAATGATTAGCTCACATCAGACTATTGTAGAACATTACATTAATTTCACAAAAAAGTAGCACTGGTTTTGATTGACTAAGAAGTTCTGAAGATTTTTGAATGACACAGGAATAATCATAAATGTGCCATAGATCCAACATTAGTGCCAGAACAGTATGTTTAGCTTTGCTGGAAAAAGACAGTGGGACTGGATATTCCCTTTACAACATGGAATGTTACTGCATGTCTCAGTCACTGAAACCCAAAGTATGCTGACTAAAATGGCTTTATTATAATCTAGTAATTAAACTCATACATTTTCCAGTATTGCATACTGGATTATGCCTGTAATTGTTTGTGTAATGAGACAAGTCAATTTTCCCCAGTGTGGATTGCTAAGAAACCAGACACCAGTATGATAGCCCACCAGGTATTCAGTATCTTTGCATATCAACGTATGATTATGATGATTAAGGGAGTGGAGAGGTCCGAAAGCATCCTAAGCCCTAGCTACTGCTACCAAGATTCAATAGATGGAGGGCAGGTGATTAATGTGGTGTGTGTGAGGAGGATAGAGCGTATGTGGCTCCTCTTGCATGACATCTCTGTCCGTGCTGCAAGCGTCAGTCAGTCATCTCCATGCCCAGCCCCATTGGTATAGCTGTTATTAAGAAGTCACTCATATTATCTGATTTTACTGTGTGATGCCAGAGTGACTGGTTAGATCTGTCACTGCACAAGCCACAAGCCCTCCCATCATGCTTGCTGATGAGCCGCTTACTTCAGCTTAGAAGGAAATGAAATACCTTGTATCTAGCTGTCCTTGCATTTAAATGTGACCTCACTATGCAGAGGCGGCAGAATCTTCACCTGCACGTTGTTCTGTGAGTTGCCTCTTTCCTGTTTACTGAGTATTTTGCTCCACTGTGAGAAGGACCTCGAATGTACATTTTGGTCTGAGGAGCATCATGGTATTATTCCCTTATATATAGCATGGTATTAATACCAGCGGGTATTGAGAGGTGTCAGTACTCTGCAGATTGATGAGTACTGGCCCATTTCAAGCACTGTATGCTGTGATGTATGTGTATAAGATGCTAGATCTCACAATATTCACAATGACAACCTTGCCAGTGTTATGCACACACGAGTTCATTTGTGTACATAGCTGTGGTGTGAGTGTCCCTGTCTTGGGGTGCATTTTTGTGTGCGTTAGTGGGGCTGATGATGATGATATTTGTGTGTGTGTGTGTGTGTGTGTGTGTGTTTGTGTGTGTGTGTGTGTGTTTGTGTTTGTGTGTGTACGACAGAGGGGAAGAACTCCTGCAGGTGACTCAGCATTTCCAGTGAAGGGCTCTGAATTATTCACAAGGAAGCAGCCATGTTGGTCGGGGGGGGGGGAGGGGGGGAGTATTGCAGTATCGCTATGCATGTGTCCTGCAAGCTCTATCTGCCGTTTTATTAGATGATGCTTTCAGCTGTCGGGAACACTCTGCATCGTACTCTGTGTGCTCCCTGGCCACTTCCTCCTCGCTCACCAGCGATTCCATCATATAAAAGTCATATAATTATATAGGTATATAAAAGGTATATTATTTACCTATCAGGGACACAAATGCATAGGACCTAGTTTGTCCTGCTGGTGTATGCTGGAGCCACAGGCATTGATTTCTACAGAAAACAATTTCCACTTGTGTGAAGGTGTCAAAAATGTTTAGAAAATAACAACATCATTTAATATATAATGCTGGGCTGCTGAAAATGACCGAAAACAAATTAAAGTAATCATTGATGTAGAGGTGAACCCTAGGAGAATGCATATGCGGCTCAGCTGGTGTTGCTTGCTGTAAGGGTCACAAACGTCACACTGACCTGAAATCAGAGGATGACAGTGTGTGCTGCCGCAGAGTAAATCGTTACAGAGTGCGTGTTACTCCTGCTGCTAACCGGATAGGAAATGTGATGTCTGTAATTGTCATGGTGACTAACGCAACATGATGACGACTGCAAGGTGAGTCTGTGGCTGTGCTGGCTAACGGGGCACTATTGCTAGAAGCGGAGTGGGGAACGGCATGTCAGAATACCACAGTGATCAGTTTGGGTCGTCCTTGTACTGAAGGGGGAACATCTCAGATCCCCGTTGAGTCCCAGTCCCTAGGATTATGCTCCAAATTAGTAGCTCAGGATGCCTCCTCTATAAACATTATCATCATCATTGTCATTGTCATCCTCGCCATGGTTAGTGTCATTGCCATTATTGTCATGACTTGACAATAACTCTTGCCATTGTCACCATGACGGCTCTGTCAATCCAGTATTACACAGGCCTGTGGTCTGACTGGCACATGCAACAGTACCATCTGTGTAGCTGATATAATCTTGAAGTCCACTGCTTGACACGTGATTTACTTCAAGGGAGATTAATGAGGCACAGTGAAGAGAACCTCTTCAAGCTGTCTTCCCAGGCCATGCCTGAATACTTCAGGTGTGATTTGTTTTGTGTTATAAGTATAACTGGCTGCACCAACAATGGTGGTGTTTACTGTTTAATCCCATGTTGCTTTATGAGAATTGACTTGTGTTGAATAATGACTTCCCCCTCAATGACAGCACTCTGTTCCCTACAGATTTAGGTGGTTAGGGGAGTGAGGGACACAGATATTATGTATAAAAGATTAAACTGTAACATTTGGATTTGTGAAGCAGTCGTGGGAATGGAGCAGAGAAAGTCATTCAGGCAGAGATATACACACAGCCTGGTCAACTGATGGGGCTGCTTTCAGATGCGAGCGTGTGTGTGAGGCGAAATGGGCACAGGACAGCTACCTTAGGCCCCCTGGGAGGAAACTGCAGTGTTCTCACAAGGTCAGAAACATAATGTTTCCTGAAATGAAAGCAAGAATGCAGCCATGGCTTTGTTTGTGTGTTCCTGTGCCTGAGGGAGGATTTTATTGTCCCCCCCAACATCTACCTCCACATGGTACAGTCGTGTCAGGTACATTGATAATTCATCCAGCAAAGTGATGCCTCTGAGTTCTTTCACTGACTCTGCCATTACTGGTTTTACTGGTCCCTTTGAACCTGAACACAGGAGCTTTGTAGCAGGTAGCTGTGGACTTCCTGGCCTGGTCTGTGCTTAGTTGCTTATGATGGAGAAAGCCTTGACCATCCTTGGGGGGGGGGGGGGTATTTGCGCTGGTCTGCTTAGAAAGGCAGGCTTCTGCTGGGCTCATGTGGAGGAAGACATTGCTCCAGCTGACCTCCTGTCAAAAGCAATCATTAAAGCCTAATTAAATGGCAAATTTTATCTGGAGGATACAGACTGTCCTGCTGCATGCTGGGAATCGGTCTTATGTTTCAGACTGTATGAAATGCAGGAGGCCATTAACAGTATCACACCTCCAGGGGTGACCATATACTGGACAAGCTGTTGGAAGATGGATAGGTGGGTCTAGTTACTAAGTGTAGCTTAATTATTGCATCCAGAAAGTTTCTCGCCTGCACTCCTCATCAGCATTATGGACAGGATATAAACGTTTGTGCTGGCCACACTGACATGATATTTCACATCAGAGCAGAAGCTGCATCACACACCACATGTTTTTTGAGGCTGTTTTTTGCAATGTCTTGCTGTACGTCCTGGAATCCACCAGCCCCTCCCTCTCAGGATACCCAAGGAGCAGCTTCCCACACCACTAAAGCATCACTAACCCCCCCCCCCCCCCCAAGTCACCTTCAGCTGTCTGCTGTGCAGGCCCGCCTGTGGCCATCTGAGGCCGAAGAGCTATTTTTACCCTCCGTGACTTAATTGGTTTCTGTTCCTGGGCCTGAAATGGAGCCACCCCACAGCCTACATTCAGAGCTGCCTGCCCTGTTGCAGGACTGTGGGCCAAGTTCCGTTCCTTAAGCCGACCAGAACGGCAGATAGAGCCTGCCCATCCCCAGACGCAACTGCGCACTCTGTCGCAGGACAGCAGGCTGAGTCCTGTTTCGGAAGCTGGGCAGGCTGGTAGATAGAGCCCCTCCCCCACAGACTGAGCTGCTATCCTTCCGGCGTAATTTGCATGTGAATTTGGGGTCCCTGCATTGAACACACATTGCCTTCATTGTGGTTTGGGAGAAAAAACTGAGATGACGCAATGGAAGGAAATAGTCAGACCCCCCACCTGCCACCCTTACACACCCCCACCCCCACGTACCCTAACTCTGCCTGTCCTTGCCACAATCCACAAAGAGCTTCAGGTGACTTTGCTGTTCACCTGATCATCCATAGGTTCTTTCTGGTTCTTCATAGGTACTTTCTGGGTCCCTCATGATGTCCAACCAGCCTGATCTTCTGTAGGAATCTGGGATTTCTTTGCAGACACCAGCAGGCTAAGGGCTACAAACTCAAAGACAATCTGAGATTAGACTCTAAGCTAACTTCACTCGATTGTAAACCTTTAGCAGCTCATGTACCAGTCTGGGACATTTGCAGTTACATACATTTATTAAGAACAGTGGTACCTAAGTACTGGAACTCATTAGAACTCGAATTTCTTGAAAGTCGAACCAATCTGTTTGAACAAAATGACCTAGAACTTGATCTGAATCTCAGAAGTTGAATCGTCAATGCCAACCTAAGATAACTTAGGTTATCTTGCGGGGCACGCAGCATGTCTCTCAGCGGAAACAAAGGGTAACGCTTCAGGCTCAGCCTCGCATTCACTGTGATAGCATCGTTTGTTGGTGATAGTGCTTTTTTTTACTTAAAATATCAGGTAATACACTGTACTTTATATCATTTTGGTAGCCATTGCTCACCAAAAAGTTACGCAATAATTGTACAAATGTTACAACCTAATAGTTTGCGATTTATGAACAAATTAACGAATACAGAGTAATAATAAAAATAAACAATGGACTGCATGGCATAGTTTATTGTTGGCGCAGTGTTGGGGCATGGCTTGGGGTAGTGTTGGGGTATATTCTTTATCATTTACTTTCTTACTTTACAAGTTACTGTAAATGTGCTTAGATGTGTTTTGTATATGCTGTTCTTGTTTTATCCTGTTCATTTTGTGTTTAAATGCTAAAAAAAACATAGGTGTAATTTTTTGGGGTCGGGAAGCAATTAATTGGTTTTCCATTATTTCTTATTGGGAAAATTTGATCAGAACTCAAACTTTTTAGGATTCGAACCCGAGTTCTGAACGGATTAAGTTTGAGTTCTGAGGTACCACTGTATATGCTTTTGTCCAAAGTGAGGCACACCTAATAGTAAACTGTTACTTTCCAGGCCTGTGAAAGCTGTTACTCTCCAAAGCGGTATATAGTAGACACTAGGGGTGTAACAATATGCCCAGGTCACGATACAGTACATATCTCGATACTGGGTTCACGATACGATATGTATCACGATATTTTGAAATTAAAAAATGAAGCTGAAATTCAAATAACAGATTTCAAAAACATTAACAAATTTCAATAACTTTGTTGTACATACAATACACATTCCAAGGTTTAATAAAAAACCTTCTGTATTCAAAATAACAACTGACTATGTCTTTCTGTCACTGAAAAAACCGAAGCTGTCACCTCTGACAGGTTTTTTAAAATGTTTTTTTTTTTTTAATTACCATAACTCTTGAACCATTTGCGCAATAGAAAAAATTCCAACGGTTTCTGAAAGCAGAGAAGCGGCGCTTTACAGTGATATTAGTGTCATTATGGTAATCCACCGCACGGCTTCACTGCAGCCCCAGGAATCTGAATGTTGGTTGCCGGAGGAGAAAGTGAGTGAGTGAGACGGA